>JACXGM010010352.1:0-26392 GCA_016801145.1 Umbra pygmaea | reverse complement strand
GTCCCTGCTAAGCCCCAGCCTGTCTGACTACCTGTATTCCTGTTTTTGACCTCTGCCTGCCTGACTACGGATAGCCTTGCCCCTGACTGCTTTGTATGAAGATCATTATATACTGCTGGATTATTGCTCATTATTCTCCTGTTCCTATTAAATAACATATTGGAATTTTACATTCTGCCTGAGCCCCATCATTACACACCCCTGACAATTTTCATGTTTTCTATTTATAAATAATTGGGTGTTTGAATCAGCAATTTCATGTTGATAGTGAAATGAGGTTCATTGGATTAACAGAAAAATTGCAATATGCATCAAATCGAAATTAGACAGGTGCATAAATTTGGGCACCCTTGTCATTTTGTTGATTTTAATACCTTTAACTACCGGAGAGTGATGCAGAAGAAGCCTTTTCTGCACACAAGCCACAGAGTCGCTTGAGATATGCAAATACACCATTTGGAGAAGCCAGCTTCATTTTGGAAGAAAGTGCCATTGACTGATGAAAGAAAGATGAAGTTATTTGGTCATAACAAGGGGCGTTGTGCATGGCGGCAAAATCCTTAAAGGCTATAGGAAGCGCCTAGAGGCAGTTTTTTCTGCTAAACGAGGCTCAACTAAAAATCAATGAGATATTACTGCTAGGGTGCCCAAATATATGCACCTGTCTAATTTCATTATGATCCATAATGCACCTTTTCTGTTAATCCAATGAACCTCATTTCACTTCCGAAAAATCGGAAGTTATTTGATAGATCAAAATGAAATTGTAGATGCAAACACCCAATTATTTTTAAATTAAAATCATTGATATTACCTTATAAATAAACATTTGGATATGACTGTATATGTTAACCGGGAGGAACTTTACTGTAAAATATATATCGGTATGCTCCCAGGTGTTGAGAACCAGTGTGACAAAGTTGGGGAGACATTCAAGTAAATAAAAGGTTAAACTGGATGCGATTGACCACAGCAAGCCAGTGAAGTTGGTAAAGGATAGGAGTGATATGTGCATATTGTTTGTTAAATGTAAGGGCTCCAGCAGCAGATAGGCAATGGCCGAATAGGGGGAGAGGTGTCTCAAAACTAAAAGGGACATACGCTGGAACCAGAACCTTTATGCAATGCACTAAATATATGTAGAGCAATATTTCAAAAACATTTAAGGTAATTAACTAATCTCATACAATGTGTCACGAGACATCTGTAAAGAGAAGGAGACCGGCGGGCAGATAGATGGAGGTTGTTTGCAAGTTTTATTGGAGATGTTCTGAGAAGCAGTACAGGATTAGTAGGTTGCAGGGTACAGCTGAAGTGAGTTTGACTTACAAACTTAGCTACTCACTTTTTTACAACACTTAATGCAATAGCTGCAGTCTTAGATCACCTCCCAGGTAACAAGAAACGTACCTTAACCTGACATTCAACAATATTAATGAGCCACGCCACTCTCTGCTCTGCCGCGAACTAAATAGGGTTGAAAGGAGACCGGCTGGGAATAATAACCAATTAGACCGGTCTCTCAATCAACCCGATCAGGCAACAGCAGAACAGGGAGTGGCGCACACGCAACCATGTTACACAATCAACCTTTAGAATAACATAAACTACAGTGCATATGCACTGGACCATATGAAACTATTTGATACACACAATAAGCTGAAATATACATAACATACATATGGAGTCCATCTCTCAGTTCATGTGTAACAGGAGTCCCACTCTGGGACTCCTGTTACACGAAGTCTGGTGGAAAGTTTTACATTAAAGGCAGTAAAAGAAGTGTCACTATCAGTGTGTTCACTTCCATCCCAAAGCCTAGACTTTATATTACCCTAACATTTGTTTACTTGAGGCAGTGCGCATAAGCAAAATGTAACAGCCTACCATATATAATCAATTCATTATAACACATATGTTCAGTGGGAAGCAGTAATACGGATACGTGTGTAGTAAACCCACTATTTTAAATATCCTGCGTCGTATGACTTTGTAAGAATAACAAATAACATAAAGCTTAAAATATTTATTTTGAACGAAGTCCTATTATAGGATCAATTGATCCATATGTAAGCTATGATAAATGTGCTTTTGTTAAATTAGTTACATTTGGTCAGAATAGTTAAGTGGTACAATTATGTGAGTCTTCCATCTCTCCACAGTAATGAGCAAGCATCTGCAAATCCAAGAACAAAATTGTACTGAATAGTAGAGCAATGTGCCTGCGCCAAAATGAATGATATGAACGATTCAGGTACTAGAACCAAGTAGTATACTGGATCATAGAAATATTGCGCCTGCATCAATAAGAAGGATATGAACGATTCAGGTACTAGTACCGAGCAGTATACTGGATCATAGAAGTAATATGTCTGTGCGAAGAAGAACAAAATTAAGGACTCATGTACCAGTACCGAGCAATGTACTATTGCTGATCAGTATACTGGATAAAAGAATAATGCGCCTGCACAAAAAAAGAACAACATTTCAAAAGATTAGTTCAAAAAGAACCAATTGTTCATGAATCGCCCATCACTAAATGGTTTCTGATTAGTGAGTGAGTGCAGCCATGTTAGTTTAGCTAGTTAGCTTGTGCTTTATAAGTTGGCCGAACTGGGGAAGAAGTGTCGGGCATTGAGATATTGTCAGTGTGTTTACGTAAGTGTTACTGTTCATCTGTTTGTTTTGAAGGCTATCCGGGAGCTGCACGTTTATGGTTACAGTTGTGACAAGTGAGTCCCTAAAGTTTGTAGCTAAAAGATATGCATTATATGATTATCTCTGTACCCATCAGTGTATTGTACTACTGTGAGAGTATATAGGCTATATTTATTTTATTTAATTTAACCTTTATTTACCAGGTGGGCACGTTGAGAACAATTTCTCATTTAAAATGACGACCTGGCCAAGATAAAGCAAAAAGGTGCATGTACAGACATAGTTACACATGAATACAAATACACAAGAGTTACACGAATGGTAGAGTAAGGAAGAAAGATAAAAAATACAGTCAAAATTGAAAGAGGTAGATGTAAGGCGTATGTATATAGGCATATTTCGTGTGCCCTCGCTTTACGATTTACCCTGCAACCAACATAATGTGTATGTGTATCCGTATTGTGTCTGAATAAAACAAAAAAGTATTATCAACAACCATCTGCCTTAGTGTCTTTTTTTTGTTTCAATATACGTTTGGATGCTGGATGCTAAGTTGCTTTTTAGGGGAAGTCTGACAGGGGAATTTCCATCTTGTAAATGTGTAAACAATGCGATAAGAAGGTGTTCAATGTGTATCCCTCCGAGAAATGAATGGTTTTAAGAGAAATAAATTATTCCACAGGTAATTGTCACATCCAGCCCTGGAAGGGCTGTGATAAGGACTCCTTTTTGTTAGTTTAGTGTCTTTTGTGTATATGTCTGCCTTGTTGCTTTTAGAGATACACACGGTGGTTTAGTTGTCTGGTCATTTTACATGTGTCTCTTTGAGTACTGTCCTGTGTTTTCCAGTGTTCACGGGCCTCATGTATAAAAGATTGCGCAGCTTACATACCAAAAGATGGCGTACGGCCAAAACTGGAAAAGTACGTACGCACAGAAAAATTCACATGTATAAAACCGGTCGTACGCAGGGTCCTGCGCACCTTTCCTTTATAAATCACAATCAAGGTGAGATTGACCACACGTGAACGAGCCACTGATCCCGCCTTGCCTCCTCCCCTAAATGAATATGCAGATGCAGGCCTCGCGGCTTAACTTTTTTCCACAAATGCAAAAATCTCATGTGCTAAAACAATTTTGCACATTTTAATTAATTCGTATTAATCCCAAGCCAAGAACATCATAATACCATTTTCTCTAGAGCTACTGTAAGCCAGTCTACAGACAATTGAAATGAACATTTATTGCGAGAAATAGCATCTTGCCTGCTGTCCGGCCCGGTATAATTCGCATTATAATAATAATATGCCTAATTGAACAAAATGGAAATTGTTTTTTAAAATCTTATATTTACATAACCTAAATAATTGCATAGCCTATATCACCTTGAATTTACCCTAAAGTCAATATTCAATCATTGCAAATTATTTTTAAACGTCCTGACATGCCATTCAAACCTACATTAAACCTACATTTCTCTTGTGTTCCATTTTCAAAACAGCCGAAGTCACAATCATATTTTGCAATATGATGTTTATTGCAATTCTTTTAGATCTTCCCTCTTTATATGTTTTACCATTATGCTAAATATTAATCTCTAACATACTACAAGAAATGTTCGCGTCAGGTGAGAATTTGATAATGCGGCTCATTGGGAGAATATCAATCTCATATTGGGTTTTTTTAGATGTGGAGAAGTGAAAATATATGTTATTTTTTATATTTAATCTTTTCATCATTCATTATGAACTGCTTCATCTTGTATTTAAACATATAGGCTACGTTAGTAACCAGTGTTGTATGCAAGTTATGTTTTACTGACCATTGCCCACTTGTTACTGCGTTTCATCCTTGGGAGGTAGATCGGTGCGCCATGCCTCCTGTGCGTTATGGATGAGCCAGAGTCAGGCTCACAGAGACAATTGTATTTTCCGATGCCAATCTTGTAGTTGCACAGCACAGTGAGTATATATATCATCTGTGGTAAGTAATCCCTGCTGCGTGCAATATTAACCATATACAGAGGTTGACATGCATTTTCTGAATGATTTTGTTGTTCGTTTGACAACCTCAAGTAGACTATAACAGAAGTGGTGGCAGATTAAGGTAGGCCCTAATAGCATTTCCCGTTTGGGTTTTGGCATTTTGATGTGAGTCATCCACATCAATGATTGAACTTTTATTAGCGGATGTAATTATGTTTTTAGAATAGTCAACGTCATAGACGTATGACAGTAACTGTAGTGGAAACTTTATTTATGTTTGGTGAGTTATGTCACTTTTCAAATAGAATTTGTCACGTTACAGAGCCAGACAAGACATTCTCACGTCTGCTCAAAAGTTTCTGTGACGGCCCGCATATTCTCACGTCAAGTTAATTTTTCTACATCACACCGTGTGCGTGGAAACCAGTGTACGCAAGCTTTTCGTGCATACGCAACGTTTATACATGAGGCCCCAGGTGTCTGCCCTAGATGTTTGTTGTGTTTGGTTCCCCTTGGTGTCCCTTTTGTGTCTAGCAGGTGTTTTGTGTATGATGTCATCTCCATGTTCCCTTTATAGGTTGATTATGCCACAGGTGTTTCATATTGTCCCTCGTGTGTTTGAGTATGTAGCCCTTGTGTTTCAGTCCTACCCCTGTCATTCGTTAACCCTGTTACGTGTGCCTGTAGTTCGTGTATGATGTATGCTTCAGTTTGTTCCAGTTTTGCCCCACGAGGCTGTTTTGCTTTGCAGAAGTATTTCTAAGAATAAATCATATTTGATTGCATCTCCTTCGCTCCTGCCTCTAATCTTATGCGCTATGCAGGGGTACCGTGACAGTAATACAAGAAAGGGAGCATCCATTTTCCAGAGTTTACACAGTAAACACCATGTTGGTGAAAGTTAATATATGTGAGTCTGACGTCCAGTTTGGGTGGAGCTGTACCACAAAAAGCTGACAGAAAAACTTAAGATTTATGATACTTAAACTGTCTGGTCCAGCTGCAGTGGCATTCAATGTCTGTCAGGATAACTCGGAATAGACCCAAAAGCAGATGGGAAAAAACGTAATGAGTCTTGTGTTTTAATGTCAAATCCAGGCAGGTTCAGACAAAGGCTGACAAGTGGAATACGAAGAATAGTCAGGAAATACAGTGCCTTGCTAAATTATCCGGCCTCCTTGAACTTTTTGACCTTTTGCCACATTTCAGGCTTCAAACATAAAGATATAAAACTGTATTTTTTGTGAAGAAGCAACAACAAGTGGGACACAATCATGAAGTGGAATTAAATTTATTGGATATTTCAAACTTTTTTAACAAATAAAAAACGGAAAAATTAAGTAGGTATAGTTAATACTTTGTAGCGCCACCTTTTGCTGCAATTACAGCTGTAAGTCGCTTGGGGTATGTCGCTATCGGTTTTGCACATTGAGAGACAGACAGTTTTTGCCCATTCCTCCTTGCAAAACAGCTTGAGCTCAGTGAGGTTGGATGGGGAGCGTTTGTGAACAGCAGTTTTCAGTTCTTTCCACAGATTCTCGATTGGATTCAGGTCTGGACTTTGACTTGGCCATTCTAACACCTGGATATGTTTATTTGTGAACCATCCCATTGTAGATTTTGCTTTATGTTTTGAATCATTGTCTTGTTTGAAGACAAATCTCTGTCCCAGTCTCAGGTCTTTTGCAGACTCCATCAGGTTTTCTTCCAGAATATTCCTGTATTTGGCTCCATCCATCTCTCCTGTCCCTGCTGAAGAAAAGCAGGCCTGATCTGTGGGATGCTGAGGGGCACGCACATGGTTCATCCAACCACATGTCGCCCAGCTACCGATTCTTTTCACATTGTTCACCAAACATGGAAGCCTTTAGTCAGATCATCTATGGGATGATTATGTTCACCAATTACACTTTACAGGAGCCCAATCTGAACACAAGGAGTCACTGGAGAACAATTTGTCAGGATAGATAATCTGATTCATCTAAATCAAATCCCTGGCAGTGCCATGCCAATTTTGCGATGCCTCCTGCAGTAGGCCCGGGGAAATTCAGAGAACCCATAGTCAGTCACACACAACTGCTGCAGTGCAATCACATTACAGTTTCACATGAAGTTGAAAGTTGATAATCCCTATTTACCACATTAAACCCATTCATAAAGTATTCTGTGTCCATACCTCCCCTAAAGAGCCATCAGGCTATGGGGATCTCTCCACGGCAGCATGCCCCAAGAAGGCAGTCGGGGCCAGGATTTTGGTACCACTTATCCAAAGTGCAAAGCGGGCAATTCTGCTGACAGCCACCCCAAGCTCTGGGGCGACCAAAGGTAGAGTTACCTGTGCCGTACCATTCTAATATTTATAGGACATACATTACTGTGCAAACATGAATGCTACTGTAGATCTGTGATCATTGGATATGAAGTTCCTGTCTTTTTTATTGTTATTAAAAACCTCTGTACGGTGATGTCACTTTGCATGAGGTTCCACAGGATATCGGCACATTTCTTTAACGTCTATATCCAGATTCCCGAATTTGGTGGAAAGCAGTTTTTTTTTTAAATATGAAAATCTTTTAAGAATCACTTCACTGTTTTTTTAATTTGTGTGCGTGTGGTGTGTATGTTATGGTGATGATGTTGTCTGCTTGTGCGTAGTGAATAAGAGAAGGGGAGTGGCGTGTCTGTCTATAGAGATAAAACGAGATGCAGAGCTCAGATTTGACAGAAGGCTGAGCTAAGCAGAGGACCAAACTGGAACAAGCCCAACATTGTACAGCACTGTAATTACAAATGGAGGAACACCAAAATGATCAATACTGTTATCAGGATGGAAACTCTTCCTGCAGAAAGGATTCAGTATCAACATCTATGTACATAACATTGTACATTTTCTTTTCATTCATTTCAGTGGGTACAGTATTTATGAATTTATTGGTGATAATCTCAATCTCTCACTTCAAGCAGCTCCAAACTCATACCAACCTGCTCATTCTCTCTCTGGCTGTGTCAGATCTCCTGGTTGGACTCTTTGGAATACCAGCAATGACTGTAGCAATATTGGAGCCTTGCTGGATTCTTGGAGAATATTTTTGTACATTACTTTTGTTTACCACCTATGTAGCTACTTCACTATCTGTTGGCAATTTGATATTGATATCTATTGACCGCTATGTTGCTGTATGTAATCCATTGTTGTACCACACAAAAATTACAAAAACAAGAATTAAGTGTGGTGTAGCCATGACATGGGTATTTTCTATCATATATGATGGTGTTTTCATAACATTATCTGTAAATGTAGATGTACCCAGTAGATGTTTTGCAGAATGTTATTTTGTTGAAGGACTTTTTTGGAGTACAATAGTTGACTTTTTTGTATCATTGGTTTTACCTTGTTCCATTATTATAACACTTTATTTAAAAATATTCACAGTGGCCAGATCTCAGGCCAGAAAGATATTTTCAAATGGAGCTGCTACTGTGTCTGATGTTCAAACTATTCAGTCAAGCAGGTCTGAGAGAAAAGCCGCAAAAACCTTAGCTATTGTGATTTTTCACTACCTCATTTGTTGGATTCCAATTTATTTTAGCGAATATATTTATTTAGCAAGTGGCAATTTATCATTAGCGTTCATGTTTTATTTACCAAGTTTGAATTCGTTTATTAATCCAATAATTTATGCTTTCTTTTACCCATGGTTCAAAATGACAGCTAAACGTTTTTTAACTTTAAAGTTATGTCATGGGTAGTTTCTACGTTTATATTCTGTAACAGTACTCTAACATTACTTGCATCAATCAATCAATTACATGTATTTTATAAGGTTTTTTTACAACAGTAGTTGTCACAAAGTGCTTTGAGAGATACCCAGCCTAAAATCCGCAAGAGCAAGCAACAACATCTTATATCTGTTTCCTAATTGAATATGAAGAATGCATAACAGACCACAGTTGGTTCCACAAAAGACAGTATTAATATTAAATTAAGTCTGTGGTTGTTTTATATAATTATGTACTTATGCAATCTAACAGTACTTGGTTATGCCCTATTGATTTATTTCATATGTTGTGCAACATCACTCTAGAATGTTCCACAGAAACTACAATGTGGCCCACTCGGAGGCTCAAAGACCACTTTTGGGAGACTCTTGCTACTTAGAACTTTCAGTAATAATTTCATTAACATGAATACCAAAAATATTTGCAGATATTAAAATACCTAGCTTAAAGCTGCACAATGTGTTTAGTTTGGTTCCGTCAGCCCGGATTTACATAGATTTAAAAAACATATTGTTAAAGTATATTTGTTTTACCTGAACACAGTAATAATACGGAGACAACAAAACCAATTTCCGAAAAATATGCATTATTATTTTTTCTATATTATACATTTGTTTCTTGTTAGATATTGTGAAATGTCAATTTTGCTATTTTGCTCTTGTCTGTATTTTGTATTATTCAATTTGATGTTTTCCATCTCTGTATCCAATTTGCCAGTTCCTAAAGTTTACTAGTCCTAACATTTTGTATTTTTTGTCATTTTTGAAAACAATACATAGTGTAGTATGTAGTTATGAAAAATTAACCAACCCCCTAGTAAATCCCTCTTTACTTTTATATTGATTGTGCTATACTTTGAAATGGAAATACAGAAACAAAAACAGAATATGGGTTTGTATACATATTATAATAATAATAATAACCTTTATTTATAAAGCACCTTTCATACAGGGAATGCAGCTCAAATTGCTTTATATCAATAAATATAAAAAGTTAGACATTTGCATCAACAAAAGCCATATATGTACTAGATAAGAATTTAAGATTATATGTTATTATCAAATAAATGTTCATTTAACAGATTCCTAATTGTATGAGTTGGGCCTAATATTAGCAAAATAGTCAGTTGTGGCAGAAGTGCATTTATATTACTTCAAATTATACCAAAAATTATCATATTTCACAGCATCCTTTACTCCTGTTACATGGTACATATTTTGCATCTGTGTTTGTGCATATGGATTGACTGAATATTTCATTTGTTTTATACTACTCAAATTTTACCAACACACATTTTCTAAACTAGCAAAAAATGGCTAAATAATACCCATAATTACACAACAATCTGCCTCCAATGAAATTGTCCCAGTATGATTTTTGTTTTCTAATTAACTGAACATTTACCACCCATAAATGTGTTTGATAGTGATATAGTTCTTTAACCCTTTTAAAAGTGGAACATTGACAAATGTCTAGTATTGTATATATTTTTTACTTTCTCTTTTGGGGTTGAGATTGTGTGTGTGTTTGCTATATCTATACGTAATATTGCAGTCCCTACTAACGCGCTAGATAGAACTTTAAGAAGTTATGACCATTTGTGTGAAAAATTAATGTTATTTCACAAAGAAAACCCAGAAATCAGGAAAACCAATTTTCTTTTTGTACTTAACATACACTTTGTATGATAAATGTCAGTTTTTTCCTCCCCTGATCGAGAATATATTATTGATAAGTTAGAATAAGAAGTCTGCATTTTTATTTACAATTTGAACACACACTCGCCAGACAACAATGAGTAATAAGTTCTGGAGCTGGCTGTGTGAACTCACTTTTGGAGGTGTGTTTGAAACCACACTATTGAAATCTATCATACAAAATGTTCATATTATGTAGCAAAAGCACTTGGACTTCCCAATTTTGGGTTTTTCTTTGTGAAAGAACATTTCGTTTTTCACATAAATACTTGTTACTGCACAAACATCTGTCCAAGGCATTAGGATGGACAGAGACATATATCCTGAGTGAGAGAGCTGCCTGTTGATTGAGACAGTCTATTACTTTCTGCGATTTGGGAACATAGACAAATTCTAGATAATACATTGGAAATGCCAAACTATTTAAATTACTAAATGTTATTAATTGTCACGCAATGCTTACAATAGTCCCATAAACTGTAGTTATACTGTTTGTTTTGGACTTTATAATTTGTGCTGACACCAGAAGTCTTTGAACAGACATCATATAGAAGCAACACGGTTTGGTTGATTTGACTATAACCACAAAAGCTTTTAAATACAAGCATTCAAAATAAATTTAGAAAATCAATAACTATCCTGTGAAATTAGGTAAACCATGTAAACAGAAAAAAATTTATAACAGATGCAATAACTTCAAGGGCCCTATTTTAACGATCTGAATTGCCAGTATCAAACACGAAACGCAAGTGACTTTGTGGGCGGATCTTGGGCGCTGTTGCTATTTTAGCGGCGGGATAAATGACTCTTGCACCTGACGCAAATCTAAAATGGTAGGTGATAGGTCTGAACAAGCTACATTAGTCATAGGTCTGGTTTGGGCGTAACATGCAATAAACCAATCAGAGTGTCATCTCACATTCCCTTTAAGAGCAGGCGCGCTTGTTTAATGGTGGATTGTTATTGATTCTTCTTTTTTACAAAATGTAAATAAAGAAATGTAAAAAATACATATTTTCCGATGTTTTGGGCTCTTCTGTCAAATATGCTCTCCTCCAGTTCTGCTGCTGGGGAATTTGGGTTAAGTGGCATTGGCACATGCATTTCAACATCACGTCTCCTTAAGTCCTCTAATATCTCCTCATTTATGTCATCAACACATCCATGATTCATGGAAATGTTGTGTAAAACACAACAAGCCACAAAGAATGTTGCAACTTTTTGAGGACTGTACTGTAAAGTGCCTCCTGTCCTATCCAAACTCCTGAAGCACATTTTCAGTATGCCAAATGTTCATTCAATAACACTGTGTATATGTGTGTTTTCGATGGAATTGCATTTCAGGCACTGTTGCTGGCATCATAAATGGTGTCATCAGCCATGTCTTTAATGGATAGCTGTTTTCCCCTTCACAGCCACCCATCCAAAGAAGGATTCCCCTCAAATATGGCAGGATTGGCAGTTTGCCAGGATAAATCAGTCGTGGCTTGAGCCAGGGTAATTTGCAAAGACATGGTTGATTTTACTATTAGCATCGCAAATCACTTGTATGTTCATTGAATGTGTTCCCTTGCGCGTAATGTATATCAGTGCGAATAATTCTGCCTGAATAAATTGGGTAAATGTGTACACTAGATATATATGTTTTTCACATCTTCCAACACCACAATACTTTCCCTGATATGGTAATATTTTTGCTTGTAATTATGTTTGGTTTCTCAAAAATGAGAACTACTCTGTCTGTGTAGATGAGAGAAGCAAAGTGTATGCGTGTTGTGAACACGCTACATTATGGCCAAGCATGCACCCTTAAAATAGCATTTAATTAACGTGCCACTGACCTTAGATTACATTTTTCCTGGTCTGTGGTGGAATAGTTTTCTGAAACTGCAAAATAGCACCAGGGATTGTTTGCACCAGAACACGCCTCCTCTTTTCACTGAACCGCCCCCAATCATTTCCTAATTTTACAGATGGGCGTCTATGGAGGGAAAAGTCCAATGTGCGTTGGGTGCAAAACAGTTTTTTAATTGAAACAGCTCAACACAACAAATCATTCAAGTGCTTTCACCAAATTTAACTGCAAATGCAACTGACGTCTTAATGACGCATCTAGTCTCAAAATTATTCAACCCCTTCATAGCAAGCATCTTTAGTTCTGACAGAAAACACCACATGAGATTAAAAACACTTTAATGAATAAAAAAAACAACACACCAAACATATTAAAATAACAACACACAAATTATTATATACACCCGACCCCAGGGCGGCAACTACACAAACAACATATAATGACAGTTATAAATAACAACAACCATGAGCGATGAGCCTGGAACACCAAAACCTCCGAGCAAGCCAAAACCAGACCCAGACTGAAAGAAACGGGTGGAGGCAGGGGCGGGCGGTTGGATTCACTAAAGCAAAAATTTAGACTTCTGCAAATAAGCCAACTGATGTCCTAAATCCACTTCCTTGATACATTGTCCTCTCCTGTACTTTAATTGTATGACAACACCTGCCCCACATATGTTTTCAATAACACAAGTATTGCAAACCCATCACTACGACACATCCTGAGAATGTTTAGCAGTGTCACGACCAGCCTCGTTGAGGCTGTATTTGCTTCCCCTTTTGTTTTCAGTGATTATGTTTTACGTTCTCAGGGCTAGATTTATCAAGCCGTTTGCGCCTGTTTCCATGCGCTAATTGGTCGCAAAGACGGATGTAACCGATGCGGGCTATTTACAAACCGGGGGCACTTGGGTAAAATCGCAGATTGCCTGCCACATGAGCGACAATAGACAAGTTGCGCTTTCAATATGCGTTCGTGGGAGGGTCATGGGGAAAGTGGGAGTTCCACACAAAAAGGTGGGAGGATACGCGTAAAGTGCGCCTAATTATATATTCAGTGGTATTTACAAAGACTGTCAGTAAGAGCGCGCCTCTATTCTGCGGGGGGAATTTACCGCCTCTTAAAAGCAGGTGTAAACCAGCAAGCGCATTTTCCTGTGTGTTTAAATATACATCAATGGCAGCAGTGACAGCAACAAGTTCCAAACATAGCATCAAATACACTTGGCTCAAAAAAAGACAAATGCCTCCATCTGTTCCATTTTTGATAAGCAATTTGCGATTATTGACCTATATAACACTCTTTAATTACTTAACCACATCGGTTGACATAACATATTAAAGGTATAGGCTAAACATATATGCCAAACAATGCCAACTGAACAGTATTACAAACCACACATACCTTCATTCTCATTCACCTCTTCAGTAGTAGTTAGCGTGTCTATTTCTGGTGGACCTGAACCGGTTCTCCTCGATTGTGCCCGGTTGTACGCAACCTTCTCTCTTGTTCTGCGCTTTATGTCGCTTGCCACCTTTTTTTTACCTCCTCCACTTCTCTCCGTGTAGATGATAACGAGTTGATTTAACTTGTTACGGCAATCCAAATAGATTTTTTTCCGAGGGTGTGGATGTTTTGCCCTGTAATATGTTCAGGTTTGCTGTTACTTCATGCACTAAGATGTTAATTTCTTCTTCAATAAATTGAAGCTTGCGCTTTCATTTTCCGTAGGGAGATCCATGATAGATACATACGGGCCCATTGTTTGCTCTTTTAGAGGCGTGCTAATGGAGGGCGGAGTATGCGCTGATTGCGTAATGGGTATCGGGTTTGATAAATACTACGCTAAATGTGGAAGCATAGCGTGCGCAATTACCGAACTTGCCTAAACAGACACAGCGTAAACTGCGCTAGTGTTAGTAAATTCGGTCCTCTGTGTTTTTCAGTATATGCATACAGTGGTTTAGTTATGGTTCTTTTGAGTTGCTCCCTCATGTCTCATGGTCTTTGGCCCCCCCTGGTGTTCCTGCGGTGTCTCACAGGTGTCCGGGTGGTCTGATGTCATCAGTGTGGGACGGTGTGTACATGTTGATTGGCACGGGTGTACCCTATTGTATCTGATTAGCTTTAGTATTTAGCCCTCATGTTTCTGTCATTCCCTTGTTGGTCAATGCATCCTGTTACGTGTCTCGTCTGTGTTATTTAGAGTTCCGGTATTCCTGTTCGCTCCTCGTGGCAGTATTTTCTTTATATAATAAACTATTGTGGATTGTGAACCTTTGCGCCTGTCTCTCACTTCAATCTACTGAGGGAACGTGACAAGCAGAACAAACAACCCCACCATCCACCCAAACATATTAGACTTAATGACCATAATTAACACCAATAATAAGCAATTGTCTAACTCAACAGATTGATACCCAGCTTGGAACCATGTATAAACACATTGGCCCTCATTTATGAAACGTGCGTACGACCTAAAACAGGCGCACGATGGGCGTAGCAAGGGATTTATCAATTTGAACGTGATCGTAGGCTGCGATAAAATCTCACGTCTGGTCTGACTTCGTGTACGCAAATTCTATAGTGTGACTAGCGGTGTTCATGGTACAACCACCCGGTTCAGTGAATTGTTGAACCAGCAATAATTGATGAATATGTCTGCATCGCAACTACCCCATATTGCAAATTACATTTCAGAATTACGAATTAATTATATACAGCACATTGCCATTAAGTGGTTTATTTTTTCCCTTTCACTTCGCGGTGGCCTATAACATGAGGGCAGAAATTAGGCAAACAACAAATTGAATCAAGTAAAATATATATAAATTATTTAAACAAGCGCTTTGGCAGTCCTGTAGTCGAAGCGATGGCAGATCTGGAGGACCTTAATTAGCGCTCTCTACATTGGGACCTTTCAGCGGGAGATCAGGGACAGGTCTGGTACAGTGGCGGGCCGTGCATTTTACACCTAGGCCTTCAATATCTTCCCGAAATTAAAACGCATTATAATAACCTCACAATGACATTCTAGGGCTTTTGTATACATTATACAAAATATAAATAGGCTACATCGTATTTCTTTTAAGTTATATTTCTTAACGTTAGTATGTCAGAACACAGAAATACAACTATTTTGTTCACCCTGAAGTTTTGCAAACTACCAACATTTATCTTTCCTCCCTGAAGGTGGCTTTCAGAGGCTAGATCGGGGGCGTTCCTCATGCCGTTTTCTGCAGTTAAACTATGCACCGAATAGCCTAATAACTTGCATCCTTCGTTCTTTCCTGTACTTAAATGTGCCAATTTCCTTGAGGATTCTAATATTTTTTACCTATAATTGTACAAATATTAGGCTACATGAAAATAGCAATGAGAAAAACTATATCACATTTCGCTATTTGAACTCTACTGGACAACTGCTGAGAAAAAATGTTTTTTCCATAGCTAACGTGTGGCTCCGTCTTTGGAATGATTATGCATTTTAGGCGCATTTAAATCACGTTTCTTTCTTTTTTAAATAGCAATAAAGACAGTTTTACAGCTTTAAGCATGGTCTCTGAATGACGAAGTAGACTGTCGTTATCATCAATATGAAATATACCGGTACGCATAGGGCTGAACATTTCCATTGAAACATTTACGTGAATCAGATTTACAACTATGGCCGTCTATGGATAATCTGTCAAGCACATCATAACGCTCTTAAATGTGGCGGAAGTACGGGCCTTTTACACAAGTACAAGTACGAGTACTTATGCCCAGTATCGAGCCAATACCAAGTACTGGTATCGCCCATCCCTAAGGCCCTGCTAGTAAAAATATATAAAAATCTATCAAACTCACCAAAGCTGCTCATTATTTGAAAACGATGTCCGTCCTCCTTTCTCTTTTAAAACGACTTCTATGACGCAGTTGTACAGCACATCTGTTCCAATAAAAGATCTTGCCCAGTGCTATATTCGCCACCAAAGCTACTTCTTCTCCTCCAACTGCCATTCGGCTAAAAGTAAAAAATCTAACAATCTAAAAATTCAAAGTTTAAAGAAATCGGAAAAGGGTGTAAGCTAAGCTAGATCTTGTTCGGATGGCAAACTTTTTTTCAATTTTTTTGTTGAACTACCACTCCTATCAGCAACAGAAACAATGCTGACGTAAGGCTAGGCCGGTAGAAATGCTTTACTTGGTCAAAGAACACACCCAACATGGTAAAGTCGAAATCTGATTGGTTAAAAATATGACAATCAACAACATTGTCCTGATGGGCTTCAACAGCAGACGGTATCCACTCGGAATTCTGAATGCCCTAGTCTACCCGGAGACAACACAGATGAAAAAATTGACAAAAGCTTTCATTTATATGAGCTGCGCTGAAAGCAAGGCAACTGAAAAGAGCGTATTGTAGCAATGAAATTACCTTATAGAATAATTTAAATGAACTTTGTAAAATATATATATTGTTAATGAAAAAATATATTCAAGAATAATATATGTAAAAAATATATTCTGACTATCTTTGGGCCTGCAGAGAAGGCTTTGCAGGCCCTGACGGCCCACCACTGGTCTGGTATATATATGACAGCCAACAATAGACGAAGTATGTCAGCTGTTTTAGCAGCTATGAAGTCCCTTTCTGCCTGGTATATTCAAACTATGACTAAAATACAATTTTATGAGATTGCTGGGTTTCCAATTGGGGAGAATTGAGCGATTGATACTGCGTCTGTAGCCACCATCCATGAATGATTACGCAGTCATCAATCGCAAAAAACTTTAATTCAATCATTGTTCAGATCATATGTGATTCCAGGATGTTTGTTCTAAATATGGTAGCCCGGTGGCCGGGTGGGACGCGCGTCTCTATTTTTCTAAACTGTAGCATTGGAACAAGGAGGGCGCACTGCATGGCTGGAGTCATCTCCTTGGTGAGTTACGCCCTCGTACAATTATTATATTAGTTCTACATTTCTTTGGTGAAATGGTTGGATGTGATTCCTCTTGGTGAAAAAGGCTATCCCCTAACTGAGTACATACACCGCTTGCAAATCCCGAAACAAGCAGGAGCGCAGGTTCAACAGTGCGCACACACGCACACGAACCACAGTGGAGTGATGTATAGGTTTGTACAGGTGGCTCTGTCTTGGGTAAGCGAGGTGGGGTGGGGGTACTACTATACACACCAGAGCAGGCCTGCAACATAATTATGGCATGCAGGGTTCTCCGCGATCTTGCGCTGGAGAACGGGGCCATTCAATGAAGATCAGTGGCCACAACAGCCACCATTGTAGGATCTACGAAGGAGACAGGATCTTATTCTGAGCTTCTAATATAGTAAGTGCTATATTGGGTAAGAAAGCTACTTAAAAAATACAACGTGGAATATTTAGTGAAAATAATTACTATATTGGGTAAGAAAGCTACTTAAAAAATACAATGTGGAATATTTAGTGAAAATAATTCATTTATTTGAAATACACTTCAGGTTATCGTTAATCGCTTTCAATGACTATAGCAGTAACCTCAGTCAACACCGCATTTTCCTTTAACAATCGACGCCTGATTTTAAGCTTCCAAATAAAACAAATAAGCGGTTGGCCTGCACCTGAGACCTGAGCGTCTCTTTTTACCTCAGAGAAATTCCTTTTCTTTGCCGGATTTCGCTTATCCATGTCGTAAATTCTAGGGGCGAGGCCTCTAATCCGTGCATAAATGTAGACGTGAATATTTAAATTACGATGGATTTCAACTGTCTGATTTATCAACACCCGTTCATTCGTACGCTGGAATTGAAGTGATACAAATGTTTTGTAAATCACGTGAGTCTCGACGTAAGATAATTTCTGCACTCAGATCTACACTGGTTTCTACGCACGTTTGATAAATGAGGGCCATTGACTGTTGGCCATCCAAAATGCCTTGATATTTATGCTGACATAACCCCTGTGGGCATCAGAGGACCATAGACTCATGCTCTTCAGGGTCGACTCAGACACCAATCACTAGCCAGTAGGGGCAGCGCCGAACAAGGAAGGAGTGATGCATATACAGCTCTGGAGACAGTCCACCAGTTGGCTCAGGCATGTAGAGAATGAGTAGCGTGCCGTGTAGGGCTAGGCACCGAAAGTCGATACTTTTATGGCACCAACCGAAATACTCAGATTCTATCGAGTATCAAAAAATTCTTAATCTTTCGGTGCCAAATTTCGGTTCCGAAAGCGTCTGTGAGACAATCAGCATACTTGCGTGTGAAGATCTAAAGTCGCCGGCGAATGGCTGTCTAACGTAATTTATAACACGTCATGTGAAAGAGACACCACCACCACGTGGTCGCACAGGTGTAGTAGTTTTTCCTCATGTTCTATAACATAGTAATAGCTACGATGCCAAAGAAGTCTAAAGTGTGGCTACACTTTGACAAGGTGGATGCCGATAAAGCAAAGTGCAACATATGCGCTAAGTGTGTTGCAGCCAAAGGTGGGAATACCACCAATTTAATGAAGCACTTGACAATGCACAGAACCAATTTGAGGGCAGACAGTTGCACGGATTTTGATTGTAAAAAGATGGAATCAGAGCCTTCCACCTCCTCGCATTCAAGACTGCTCCCTTCAACATCATCTTGCATTTCTGGGATTGTAGCAGGTAAGAACAATAACCTAGTTACATCTATAATGTTACTTTTTGACCAAGCAACAACTTAGTTTTTCCGACGTAACGATAAGATTACACATTTTAGAAATAAATAATTGACAGATGTGTATTTCACTATTTAAACCGAACGCAGAGGTTTAATATTGCCGTTGTAGCGCTCATTCCTTATTTCAATCGAAACTCGTTGCAACCTGATCTCTCAGCATTCCGTGGTTTATACACGGATTATTAAACTCAAAATCCATGGCAGTACCACGGAATCGGCGAAAGTTCCGTGATGGGCGCACGGAATTGACGCCTATGTATGTCAATGACAGGCAGCATCCGTGCTCCACACACGGATTCCCTGTTCCAAAACCTGCGCTCCCCCAACTGACATCGTTTTATAATTTGGAAACATATCCCTTTAAATATTCTGGGTTTACTTTAAATATTGTTTTTTTACCATGGACGGTTGAGTTTAACTTGATATTGCAGTACTATTCAGTGGTCGCCACAGATTGTTTCACCGTCACTGGACGACGGTTAATCTATTGCTCATTTTGATACTTATTTTCAAGTCGCCTGTGTTTGCGATGCCATGTAGCCTAATTAACCTGTCATCCTCTTATCTCCCCTGATCAGTTTTAAGCCTTTAGCCTATTTTAAAATTCTGTCATGGCACCACAGAGTTTTCCGTGGTGGACACACGGATAACCGGATCAAGAGAGTCATGCTTGATTAACCAAACTCCCCGCCACTCCATCCCTCACCTCTACAGCCACCCCTTAGTTTTGGACTAATGTACATTTTTTTTTACTGTTTAATTGGAATTGACAGATAAGCATATACAAACAACAAAAACAAAACATGATAAAAATAAATGTATGTTAAATCAAAAGAGTCTGTTGCCATGACGGCGGAACGTCACACTTCCTTTGCGCGCATTCCAGATTTTTGCGGTTTTTCCAGTCATTGCGAGGATCACCGTCTACAGATCGGTATGTATCTCAAGCAGGGTCCACGATTAGCACCATTTACCAGTGTCTGTCAAAGCACTTTGTGACAACTGCTGTTGTAAAAAGGGCTTTATCAATAAATTTGATTGATTGATCAATATGATTTACCTGCCAAATGCTGTTAAAATATACAGGTGACTGGTAGATTTGCTTCAGTCACAAGCCCAAAAAACAATAGTGATATATTGAGTGGCTGGTAAAATTTGAACATTCACTTGCTGTTTGGCTGGTGGATGAAAAAGTACATTTTGAACCCTAAACTCGAGCATTTATTTCTTTACGCTACCTTTCTTGTTTATTCAAATGCAGCCTACTTTTAGACAGCTCGCAATATGTTGACATGTAGGCCTACAGATATCGAAATGCACTTGATCTGCGTTTGTGCAATATGTTTCGGCTAAATGTATGTGTAGCCTGTTATGAGTTTTTTAATTTGGATTGCCATATGAAGTATTGGGTCATTCGGGTGAAGAATAGCCGCCTGGAATTTATATCTGTATGATTCGGGTAGTCAGGCATCCGCGATAGACCTCAACAGTCCAGCCCGTCCTCCGGTTCCGGAAGTACATTTCCCATTAATTCTCCCATTGACGTGTTGAAAAATCAACATGCTAGGCTTGGACACTGAAGTTGAAGCAGCCCTGGGTGGATTCTGAGGCTTCCTGGCTATCACCTTATGTTAGAATTCCATAGACTCCCATTCATTTTAGGGTCACTTTGACAGCAAATACATTTACATACGAAGCGTTTAAATAAAAATAAAAATGTGTCCATTGTTTAATTCTAAAGAAACATGACAATGTAGAAAAGTCTCCATTACATTGTATCTCACGTTATGCCCCAGTAGCAGCCGTTTTTAAAAAAATATGCTAAGTATTGCGTCATAACCAAGCGACTACTGTATAGTCCAGGAGAAGTTTCTGGGTATCAGGGAGACATAAAGGCAAACAGTCAAAATAAAAAATAAAAATCATAATACTTGCTCTTGCTCCTACACTCATGGTAGAGATGCGTGGTTGGCGATTATATCAAACCGTGGATTAGGCGGTGACAGAAAAATATATTTTATTCAATTCGGGCAGGTAGCGTTGAACCAATCAAATGAAATAAATGTATACATCGTTAAATATTGCTACTTACATCCGAAATTTTTTAAGCACACTTTGAATGAGTCAAATTAACTAAAAAATTTAAATTACGTAGACTATGATAGCCTACCAGCAATTTTTCCTCTCCAGTGTTTAATAAGAGTCTTCACTCTCTGCAAGTGCGTACAGTTAATTAGCCTATGTGAATGACTTGTTATTTTATTGGAGATTTCTTTCACTTTGCAAATATAATTAACAAATAAATAGCAGCATATTGAAATTATGTGCCAAATTGCGTTTTTATTACAATGATAATATTGTACAGTAGCCTAGTCAGGTAAGGTCAGGTTTGCCGATGTGCGTTTTATTTAGGCTATTTATTTTTGTCCCTGTGCGCCCATCAGAGACGGAGTTCACTGCTGATATTTTGAGGCAAGAGCTTTCTAGCCTCGCAGCTCACGTCAGCAGCGCCTTGCATCACCTAATCAGCAAATGGCGGGCGGGTGCGGCTTTAAAAATAGGTCAAAAACTTTGGTTGCGAATGAAATAATAGTTCATGGACAACTCCTACTCACACTCTTTTGTCTCTGCAAGATGCAAGATTTGTAATGATTCAGATTTCTCTTGGCAAATCTATGAGAAGCATTACAACGTTCAGACATCTACGTCGTCAAGCACACCGTGAGGATGCGCAGTACGCTCAGCTACCACCGAAAAACTGTTTATAATTGACTTCCCTTGCTCTTCATAGGAATGAATGGCAAGGCTCAAATCCCTTGATTTATACTGTCTATGGGAAAAATCAAGCCTTCCGAAACAGTGCCACGTCTTTAGGCTCTATTGCAACCAGATTGTAACACAACAGACACAAACTAATCCCCACGACGAATGCGAAACTAATACAGACAAAAGAAAGAAATAACACAGGCTTGAAATACATACCGATCTGTAGACGGTGATCCTCGCAATGACTGGAAAAACCGCGAAAATCTGGAATGCGCGCAAAGGAAGTGTGACGTTCCTCCGTCATGGCAACCGACTCTTTTGATTTAACATTAATTTATTTTTATCGTCTTTTGTTTTTGTTGTTTGTATATGCTTATCTGTCAATTCCAATTAAACAGTAAAAAAAAATTACATTAGTCCAAATATTATTTAAACTAAGGGGTGGCTGTAGGGGTGAGGGATGGAGTGGCGGGGAGTTTGGTTAATCAAGCATGACTCTATTGATCCGGTTATCCGTGTGTCCACCACGGAAAACTGTGGTGCCATGACAGAATTTCAAAATAAGCTAAAGGCTAAAAACATATCAGGGGAGATAAGAGGATGACAGGTTAATTAGGCTACATTGCATCGCAAACACAGGCGACTTGAAAATAAGTGTCAAAATGAGCAATAGATTAACCGTCGTCCAGTGAAGGTGAAACAATCTGTGGCGACCACTGAATAGTACTGCAATATCAAGTTAAACTCAATCGTCCATGGTAAAAAAACAATATTTAAAGTAAACCCAGAATATTTAAAGGGATATGTTTCCAAATTATAAAACGATGTCAGTTGGGGGAGCGCAGGTGTTGGAACAGGGAATCCGTGTGTGGACCACGGATGCTGCCTGTCATTGACATATATAGGCGTCAATTCCGTGCGCCCATCACGGAATTTTCGCAGATTCCGTGGTACTGCCACGGATTTTGAGTTTAATAATCCGTGTATAATCCACGGAATGCTGAGAGATCAGGTTGGAAACTCAATTATTTTCCCCATAACGTTGACAACTTAATGTATGCTAGCTTGTGCTGTTAGTCGGTTGCTGTAGTTAGCTCTGTCTATTCCCCCTTTACATTAGCTTCTGCGCCGGTCCATCCCATTCCTGATGTTAAACCAGAAAATGTAAATACTTTCACACTGGCAGCAAGAGGGAAAATGTCCAAGGAACAACAAGATCAGTGCCACAGAGCAGTCACAGGGGTTGTTGTTAAAGGTTTGATACCTTTTTCAATAGTGGAGGCCCCATGGTGGAGGTAAGCTATCAATAAAGGGAGTTACATTTTTTTGAAGGTAGTTTGCCAATATAGCCTCTTAGCCTGGATAAAGTTTTTTACTGTTATTGTCAGGAATAAGAATGTAACCATTATTATGTTTTGTGCTCTAATGTCAATTATAGGGAGATTATAAGCACATTAAACCCCCAGTATCAGTCCCCCAGCAGAGACCTGCTGTCAAATACACTCATTCCTGCATGGTATGCAGTGGAAAAAGGGAATCTGAAGAGAGAGTTGCAAGTTGTGTCTGATGTGGCTGTGACTCTTGATGGGTGGACCAGTGTGGCTCAAGACCACTATTTGACCGTTACAGTCCACTATGAGAAAGAAGGTTCCATGAAGGAGAACGTCCTCCATACAAGGGCAGTCTACACGTCCCAGACAGGGGAAGTCATAGCAGAGGAAATAGGAAACATTCTGGATGAATTTGAAATAAAACACAAAGTTGTAGCCATTACTGTAGACGATGCAGCAAACATGGACGTGGCGGTGAAAGAAATTAGCATAAAGATTGGCTGCTTTGCTCACACACTAAACATTGCTGCTCAGAAACTATACAATGTGCCCTCAGTACAATGTGCCCTCAGTACAATGTGCCCTCAGTACAATGTGCCCTCAGTACAATGTGCCCTCAGTACAATGTGCCCTCAGTACAATGTGACCTCAGTACCAAGGTGGGCAGGAAGGATCCACACAATGGAGGTCTGGTTGAAGAGGTCCAGCCTGGCTAAACCTGTCTTAAAAGAAAAGCAGAAACTTCTTAGTATGTAGAAATCAAAATATGCTAAAATGTATGTTATTAATTATTTATTAAACAGTTTCCCCAAATGGATTACCAGTTTGGCCCATCTGTCTCTCTGTAGGCCTTCCAGAACATGCAGTCATCTTGGATGTGAGGAACAGGTGGAATAGCCTCTTCCAAATGGTGGAGAGATTCCTCAAGCAGTTCCCTGCAATCCAGGCAGCTGCCATGGACTCTTGGTTAAAGAGGGCAATGGAGAAGGATAGGTACTGTAATTCCTCAAATAAAAACCAGTAGTCAATTAAACGCTGGGCCTCTGATAGTGGCTGGGGGCGTGGTCAACACGGACAAGTGAAGGCCGGTCTTAAATAAAGGCCGGGGGAATATTACGTGTGGATAATCTCCTATAGGTGCCTTTCATATAATGTGCATTCCAGTTAAGCGTAATGTACATTTCTATCACTTTAATAGATTCAACAATATATTCATGCTATTTTCGGATTATGGTACTTCTGCTCCTGCGAGCTGATTTAGCACAAGTTACGGCACTCACTAGCAGTTTTAAATGCTAACTCAGGGTAGTCGCAACTCGGGTTGGACGGAACATTTACGGAATGCCAGCTCGCGGGAGCAGGAAATAGTATTGCTAAGTATAATTGTCCTACTGGTATTTCAGTGAATGCGGCTGTATGTTTTACTTAGCTTGGTGTTGTTTGTATTAACGTACAGGTAGATGGCAGTAACTACATTGGAAATAACATGGCTCCCATTCAGTTGAGATTGAGATTGCGATAACAACGTAATGCTGCAATAAAATGCAAACTGGAACAAGGATTTACACAAAAATATTATTATATATACTTATTAAACAGAGGGAATCAGAAATAAAGGCCTGTCTCTAACAAAAACCTGCTTCAAATAAAAGCCGGTTGCCTGCAGTAGAGGTAAATAAAGGCCCCGGTCTTTATTTGAGGAATTACGGTATCTGAATTGGCTTGTTCTAGTATCAGTGCTAAATAACTTTTGTTCAGAAGTTTAATCTTGCTAATAAATCTTTGTGGATATTTTTCAGACTGGAGCGAATGACTGATGATAATAATAATAATACGTTTTATTTATATAGCACCTTTCCAGAGCTCAAGGACGCTTTACAATGAACAAGCAACAACAATAAGAATAACAATGGACCATGATAACAAAGAAACAAACAAACAAAAAAAGTAGATGAGTGTAAATTAGACTATGTAGGCAGGGCAGAATACAGCAGAATACAAACAGACAACAAAATGTAATACAACTTTAAGTGTGGTAACATTCAGAAAACAGTTGAGTTTTGAGCATAATTTTAAATTCTGAAGTAATATTAACACAACAGAGTGGTCGAGGGAGAGAGTTCCAAAGTTTTGGTGCGACAACACTGAACGACCTGCCCCCCATTGAAGCAAGGCGATGCCGAGGGACAACAAGAAGGTTAGAGTCAGAGGATCGTAGAGAGCGAGTCGGGGTGTAGGGGTGGAGTAAGTGGCAGAGATAGGGGGGAACCAAACTGTGCAGAGATTTAAAAGTGAGCAGGAGGATTTTGAATTTAATACGATACGCCACAGGAAGCCAGTGGAGATCATACAAAATGGGGGTGATATGGGCAGAACACTTAGTGTGGGTAAGTATTCTGGCAGCAGAGTTTTGAATGTATTGCAATCTAGTAATGGAACTGGCTGGTAGACCAATAAAAAGGGCATTGCAGTTATCAAGACGTGATGTGACAAATGCATGGATGACAGTTTCAGCGTCTTTGATATTGAGGAAGGGGCGGAGCTGGGCAAAGCGATGTAAATGAAAAAAAAGGCTGATTTAGTGATAGAATTATTATGAGCCTGGAAGGAGAGGGAGGAGTCAGAAATTACACCAAGATTTTTAATAGAACCAGATGCTTTGATGTGAGAGCCAGCAATCTCAAAGGTAAAATCTATGGGAATTTTGCTAATGAATGACGGAGGTCCAGTAAAAATAATCTCAGTTTTGTCCATGTTAAGTTTTAGAAAATTGTGAAGCCAATCTTTTATTTCATGCACACAGGCAGAGATTTTGTCAGTTGTTATCGATAGAGCAGGTGTACAGATGGTATATAATTGGATGTAATCAGCATAAAAATGATAGTTAAAACCATGATGGTGGAAAATCTGACCAACAATTAATATATAAATTATGAATAATAATGGCCCGAGAACAGATCCCTGGGGGACACCTTGCTTCAGGGGGACAGTAGGTGAGAGAAAATCTTGTACCGAGATGTAGAATTGTCTATCAGAGAGATAGGAAGAAAACCAGGAGAGAGCCGTACCAGAAATACCCACATCCGAAAGGCGCAATATGAGTAGTTCATGGGAGACAGTATCGAAGGCAGATCTGAGATCGAGTAGCATGAGTATAGACAGTGAACCAGAGTCGCCAAAAACAAGCAAATCATTTAGTACCTTGACAAGTGCAGTCTCAGTGCTGTGAAGAGGGCAAAAACCAGATTGAAAGGGATCAAAGAGACTATTTCCAACTAGAAATGACTGAAGCTGGGAGGCAACAGTACGTTCCAGTAATTTTGCTATGAAGGGTAGATTTGAGATAGGACGATAATTAGATAAGACTGAGGGATCAAGGTTGGGTTTTTTGAGAACAGGGGTAACAGCAGCGGTTTTGAGAGACAGAGGGAATGAAGCAGAGTTAAGAGATGCATTGATGAAGTGAGAAATAGGTGCAGAGATAACTGAATGGCAAAGTTTCAGAAGAGGAGTAGGAGCAGGGTCAAGACGACAAGATGAAGGGTTGGATTTCAAAATTAACTCAGAGACAGAAGATGGAGTAGTCAGAGAAAAGGATGTCAGGGACTGACCAGATTCGT
>JACXGM010010351.1:0-18788 GCA_016801145.1 Umbra pygmaea | reverse complement strand
ATATAAGATAACCTTCTGCTAGCTGTTGATAGGGATCCTCCTGTATTGGTTAATTTCAGCAGGACATTACTTTGTGAAACTACATTTACAATGTCACTCACTATGGAATTATCCACATCACCACAATGGTGACTGATAATCTTCTGGACTTTACTTTTTTATTTATTTATTTATTGCTCCATGGTAAAAACACAAAAACATTTCATTTCATTTTCTTCTTTACATAATTTAAATTCCAAAGGTGAGCAGAAAGATGATAAAATCTCATAATATCTGTCCCCTATTTCAAAATACAAAATAACCTTCTTAAGCAGCTTACAGCCAAAATTACACTGTTTACACTTTGAAGTAATGGCTGTGAAAGTAAGTAGATCTGGTTGATCTGCTGAATTACTTCTTGTGCAGCACTTTCAGATATATGCAGGATTGTTTGCATTTTCAAAAACAGAGCAGCAAGGTTATGTTCCAGCTGAGTTTCAAGGTCCTGTGTGTCACCTACAGACTCCTCAAACTCACAGTCAGTGTCATCCTGTGAGGAAACATCTTTCTCTACTTCAGTCAACTGATCTTAATTTTCAATTTTTGATACTATTCCTCTTTTAAAATGTGTTGTAGCACTCCCTCTGTGTACTCTACTTTTGTGTGCATTAAATCTTGAATACACATTGCTGTGAAAATCAAAGCCTTCAAATGGAAACAGAACTCTTTGTTTTAAATGGCTGCGCAAGTGTGTGAAAAACTCAGCTTCAAGGCAGGGCTTTATGTATTCACATAACTGGCAATAAAACACAACTGTGGGTTTACTTGCTTGCCCAATGTCTGATTGACACGGCCAAAACGATAAATGCATTTTGAGTGCATTAAAAGATTTGAAAGTGCACAAGCAATCTTTATGAAGACATGGTATTGGCTCTTGCAGAGTAAACCCTCCATGTTTTACGCAATACTGTTCTAACAACTGTCCTCTTTTGTCTGTAGACAAAGTACACTGCTTACAGGTCCACTGCATCTGCAAGAAATTATTTTAGGTGGACATTTTAAGTGTGTGTGTGTGTGTATATATATATACAGGTCCTTCTCAAGAAATTAGCATATTGTGATTATGTTCATTATTTTCCATAATGTAATGATAAAAATTAAACTTTCATATATTTTACATTCATTGCACACCAACTGAAATATTTCAGGTCATTTATTGTTTTAATATCTCAAAGAATTAGCATATCATGAAAAGGGTCTCTAAACGAGCTATTAACCTAATCATCTGAATCAACTAAATAACTCTAAACACCTGCAAAAGATTCCTGAGGCTTTTAAAAACTCCCAGCCTGTTTCATTACTCAAAACCGCAATCATGGGTAAGACTGCCGACCTGACTGCTGTCCAGAAGGCCATAATTGACACCCTCAAGCAAGAGGGTAAGACACAGAAAGAAATTTCTAAACAAATAGGCTGTTCCCAGAGTGCTGTATCAAGGCACCTCAGTGGGAAGTCTGTGGGAAGGAAAAAGTGTGGCAAAAAATGCTGCACAACGATGAGGTGACCGGACCCTGAGGTAGATTGTGGAGAAGGACCGATTCCAGACCTTGTATGACCTGCGGAAGCAGTGGACTGAGTCTGGAGTACAAACATCTAGAGCCACCGTGCATAGGCGTGTGCAGGAAATGGGCTACAGGTGCCGCATTCCCCAGGTCAAGCCACTTTTGAACCAGAAACAGCGGCAGAAGCGCCTGACCTGGGCTACAGAGAAGCAGCACAACAAAACAACAACAAATTTTGCATGTCATTCGGAAATCAATGTGCCAGAGTCTGGATGAAGACTGGGGAGAAGGAAATGCCAAAATACCTGAAGTCCAGTGTCAAGTACCCACAGTCAGTGATGGTCTGGGGTGCCATGTCAGCTGCTGGTGTTGGTCCACTGTGTTTTATCAAGGGCAGGGTCAATGCAGCTAGTTATCAGGAGATTTTGGAGCATTTGATTGCCTCCATGCCACAGGCTGATTGCCTCCATGCCACGCCGTATTGAAGCAGTCATTTCTGCAAAAGGATTCCCGATGAAGTATTGAGTGCATAACTGAACATAATTATTTGAAAATTGACTTTTTCTTCTTTTTTTTGTATTACAAACACTTCTTTTATTGGTCAGAGGAAATATGCTAATTCTTTGAGATAGGAATTTTGGGTTTTCATGAGCTGTATGCCAAAATCATCAGTATTAAAACAATAAATGACCTGAAATATTTCAGTTGGTGTGCAATGAATCTAAAATATATGAAAGTTAAATTTTTATCATTACATTATGGAAAATAATGGACTTTATCACAATATGCTAATTTCTTGAGAAGGACCTGTATATATATATATATACATATATATATTTATAACATCCTCCAAAATATTGGCTACTGGCATCTCACCTCCAGTGTACTGAGGCCCACGTTGACAAAGCAGCTGTGTAGAGCCCTCAAGGCAGTTGGCACAAGCGCTTCTTCTAAAAAGGACAAAAAATGTCTTAATTAATTTATTGATATAGCACCTTTCATAAAAACATACACCTCAAAGTGTTTGACGAGTGAAACATGACAAAAGACACACCTACACACTGCACTGATCCATGTCTTATATTTCTGGCACCCTGCATCCGACAGCAAGGTTGCTAATACTAATAATAGCACTAACGTTAATTTAGGTAAAAGTTGCAAGGGAGAGCAAGCTAAGTGGTGGTGTGGCACTGCAGTCACCTCTTTGTTGTAACAGATAAGTTAATGTTGTGACAGCCACTTGCCAACCTTCAACATATGCTCTCCACGTTTTTAGCTAGCGAGCAGTAACGTAACTTGCGGCCTCCTAATTGTCCGAACAACCTGGCTCAATGCAGAAAGTTTCATTATTACATTGATAATAACTCGAAATATCTGTGTTAATTTCTAATGTGCGACCAAAATGCATCAACTGTGTCAACTCAGGAAAACAGAAAACTTCTGTAGCTACATTTTACATTTGAGACTTTCAACTTTCGTGCTGGAGCAGTACCAAACGGGTTGGTGGTGGGAAGCCGCCAAAACGTGCCCGGACTAATAATGTGCCTGTTAATGTTTAACAAATGTTGGCAAACATTGTGGCAGCAGACAGAAATACAAATTCATACACTAATATGACTTGCTTGATAACTCACCTTATTGTTCCACACGCAAAGAAATCGTCCAACAGCAAACGAATCGGCACAGTCTGAACCGCACCGTCACGATTCTAGTGTTGACGAACTGACCGAAGAGTCGGTTAATTAACCCAACTCATGTTACTGAACCGGGAGAATCGAGTGCCAGACGTGAAAGAACCGACTCACTCCTGTTTTTTGCCGAATGAGAATTAACGTCACGTTAGGTAGGCTGCTATGGTTCACCAATTCACAACTCCCATTAGGCTAGGCGAGGGAAAATTTCCATCATGAGCTTATAAATAATGAACATAACATCACCAAGTATTGATAAACTGTGTATGTTATCGGCTACCTTAATGTGTTTAGTTGATGCAAGTATTCAGCAAAGTGTGAGCAGTAATTTTTAGAATGTAGACTGTCACGAGAAGACCGCGCACCTCCGCACCAGGGTCCTGAACGAGATCTAAAGTAACTGTGCAACCGCTCGAGTCTAAGGTAATCAAGCTAAATTGCCGAGACCGCAAACCAGGCTACTGAACGAGACAGAAAGTAAACGTGCAACCGCTCGAGTCTACTGTAATCAAGTTGAATTGCCGAGACCGCGACCAGGCTACTGAACGAGACCGAAAGTAACCGTGCAACTGCTCGAGTCTAATGTAATCAAGTGGAATTGCCATGAACACAATCATTTATGCACTAGAATGAAAAACTTGGTTAGTAACTCAAACTTTCAAAGAACCAAGACCCCCACATTATCGATGGGGAAGTAGGCTACATCACATACAAATACATGTCATGTTATCTTGGTAGTTATGTTAAGTTAATGTTGCAGGCTGCATGGTAGAGGCTGTCAGAAGTAGAGGCTACTGAACGAGACCGTAACCGAGGGTACTGCATGAGTCTAATGTAATCAAACGGGTGTCTCCTCTCCCCGCGGGCACGCGAACCGGTGACCGAATCTATTAACTCGGTACACCAACTAACAACCGTCTGGTTGAACCGACTCACGTAAAAGAGTCGGTTGTCCCATCACTACACGGTTCTGAGCTGCTGGAGACTGAACGTTGGTGGCTACTACTGCGCATGCTCACACCCAGTTCTGTTTGCTGTTAGGGTTGCGTTCCAAAATAGTCGCTCTGAGCAAGTTAAGATAACTATAACTATGTTTTAAAGGTTCCATGTGTAATAGTTCTGAGGATCTATTGACATAAATACAATATAACATCCATAACTATGTTTTCAGTGGTGTGTAAAGACCTTACATAATAAACCATTATGTTTTTATTACCTTAGAATGAGCCATTTATATCTACATAACCGCGGGCACCCCCTTATATGGAGGTCGCTGTATTTTGTCGTCATGATTCTACTGTAGCCCTCAGCGAACAAACAGTGCTACAGAGCGCGTTTCGTCACAACCTTGAAAGAGAAGCAGCCGAAAAAGAAGCAGCAGCAGAAGTTGTAAGTTTCTAACTATTAGGTAATAGTAGAAGCTCTCCTTTATTAGAAGTGGAATTTTGGACAATTGGAAAGCTCTACTGAGGGAAAAAAAATTCAAAGCCATGCAGAAGTTGCCTGTTTTCTGCTGGACAGGTAAGGTATTCCAATGCCATTGAAAACTGTTGTTTGACAATGTTAGCCTTGTAGAAGCTAGCCATAGTCACTGTGAAAAGTGACTTTTCCCTTTTCTGTGGTGTAAAATATATAGTTGGATTGTTGCATGTAATTTATTTCTTCTCCCTCGCTTTCTTATGCCTTTGCTATGTGGGAGAAATAAAATGGTTACACGTTTGTGAGTCAATCAGCTGATTAGTACTATTGACCGGAAAACAATAGCCTACGGCATAACAGCTCATATTAGCCAGCTAAACCTTTACTACGGTTTTAGAAAAAATATTTAGGTGGATTGTTTCATGTGGTGCTTCTCTTTCGCTGTGTACAGTAATGGCTTTGCTATGTGAGTATAAAAGGGCTGGTTATGTTCGTGAGACAATCAGCTGATTAGTACTCTTGACCGCAAAACAGTAACATTTGCTGTAGGCTCATATTAGCCAGCTACTATGGTGTTAAAAAATATGTAAGTCGATTGTTTCATGTGGTTCTTCTCCCTCGGTGTGTACAGTAATGGCTTTGCTGTGTGGTTATAAATGGGCTGGTTACGTTCATGAGACAATCAGCTGATTAGTACTATTGACCACAAAACAGTAACGTTTGCTGTAGGCTCATATTAGCCAGCTACTACGGTGTTAGAAAAAATATGTAGGTGGATTGTTTCATGTGGTTATTCTCCCTCGCTGTGTACAGTAATGGCTTTGCTGTGTGGATATAAATGGGCTGGTTACGTTCGTGAGACAATCAGCTGATTAGTACTATTGACCGCAAAATAGTAACGTTAGCCTACACCCTACAGCATTAAAAAATATTAGCCATCTAAACCTTTACTACCATGTTAGACAAAATATGTAGTTGGATTGTTTCATGTGGTTCTCCTCTATCGTTGTGTAATTGCTTTGCTATGTAGGGAGAAATGTGCTGGTTACGTTCGTGAGACAAACAGCTGATTAGTACTATTTACTGCAAAACTGTAACATTAGCCTACAAAATAACAGCTCATATTAGCCACTAAACTTTTAGTACCCTGTTTGAAAAAATATGTAATGTTAGTTGGATTGTTATTTCGAAAGCATGATGAAGCCAGACAAATACGGGAGTGACACAGGCAGAAATCACTGGTAACCATCAGTGTGGCTTTTCCTAGATAGAAGGCTCTTATGAAGGAAACATGTATTCAAAGCAACTTTTTTCTTATCTTGTACTAACTAACATGGAACAAGCTAGGTAAAGTCAGTGAATAAAACACTAACACAATGATGAACAAGTAAAAATAACATTCAAAATAACATGGTTATATTGAATAATACATTTTTTACTTAATAATTAGGTAAATATCTTAATATCTCTATATAAAGAAATTGAAAGAACTCTGCTTTCTCAGATGACGACATATTTTATCCTACGTCGGCTACCGTAGCTTAGCTTTTGTGTTTGCAAAGGGAAGGGTAGGAAGTGAGTGACTGGCTGCTTGCAAATCACAAACCATAACACTAGATGTCACTAGAAATTACACACTGAACCTTTAAGTTATCTTCACTCAAAACAATAAGCAAATTGCTTTTTTCACTATGCAATTAACCTTTATTTTATAAAACCTAGTAAGAAGCACACATTATTACAGCTAACTCATTTATGCAAGTTAAGACAGCTATTAGAATTTACAGTGTGCATTCATTCCTCCATTCATCCATACATTCTGTACATTCAGTCAAAGATTAGTGAATTCATAGTCGTTCATCGCTGCGAGTTAATGAGCTTGACTGAGAGAGGAACAAATGAGTGCTATTTATATTTGCACATAGGAACCAGGTACCTCTTTCCTGAGTTCAATAACTCAAACTCTGAAAACAGCACGTGAGAGTTATCGGCTAAAATAGTCTTGGCCTGCCTGATTGTTACCTGATCAAAAAGCTCATGTGGGTTAAGGGGTGCAGGTGTTCCCATAATTTTGCCTGTCATTTTAACCAGATTGAAAAAAATCTGAGTTTTGGATTTGACTGTCAAATTCCCAAACCAGCTGGTAATACCACACCGAAGAATTGACTCTATTGTTGCTTTATAAAAGATTAACATTATATTTTTACAGACTCCAAACACTCTAAGTCTGCGCAAGAAATGGAGACGCTGATGTGTTCTAGCACAGACATTTGTTACATGTGTGTGCCAGCTCAGGTCGTTATCAATATAAACTCCTAGATATTTAAAGGAGGACACCTGCTTGATTTCATGACGTCCACAGTTTTGCTTGTATTAATTTGAAGTTGGTGTGAATCACACCAGTTGACAAGCTTGTCCACAGCAACTTGGTGGATACTTGTGTTGCTTTTTTTAGTAAGCAAACTGAGAAGGACAGTGTCGTCTGAAAATGTTATTTTAGATTGGTTTGGCTCAGAGCTAATGCAGTCATTGGTGTATAATGTAAACAGCCCCTTGGGGGGCGCCAGTGCTGCACACTGCTGGATCAGACAGGGCGCAGTTAAACTTCACCTGCTGTGGCCTGTTTGACAAAAAGGAATACTACCACCTGATCAAAAAGGGATTTAAATTTAATTGAACTAGTTTCCTAAGCATGATATCTGACTGAATTGAGTTAAAGGCAGAACTAAAATCAACAAAAAGCAGTCTGGCATATGCAACAGGACTTTCAAGGTGCTTAAGAGTGAGGTGCATTATTGTTGATATAGCATCACTTGTACTATGATTTTTTATGTAGGCAAATTGGTATTTATCTAACATTTGTTCCAAAACTGTATTGAGTTTCTCAATCATAAGCATCTCCATTGATTTAAAAACATTAGAGGTAATAGCTACCAGCCGATAGTCATTGTTCTCCTGAGGACATGCTTTTTTGGGTACTGGAATAATAATCATTTTTTTCCAGAGGTCTGGTACTGTATATGTGTCTATAGAGAGCTGGAATAGTTTATGCCAGGCCGGTGACAATTCTTCTGCAAAGGTTTTTAAAAGTAAAACTGACATGTTATCAGGGCCTGTTGCTTTGGTTGTTTGTATGTTTTTAAACATCCTAGTAACAGTGTGAGGTTCAATTATGATTCTGTCTGAAATCACATTAGTGTGAGGTTCAATTATGATTCTGTCTGAAATAACATTACAAATGACATTCTCTAACACTACAGCACATTCCGTGGTATTGTCAGTATTAAAACGCATATAAAAATCATTCAATTCGTTTGCCTTTGCAGTTTCATTGTAGGCAAACAGGGGCTTCATTTTAGTGTCCATATTGGTCATTTGTCCGATAGAGTCCCAAAGATCTTGTTCTGCTCGCTCCTTATACTGCTGCCGAGCGGCTCTCATTTGAAGATTAAGGTCTTTTTGTGCAGCTAGGACTTCTGTTTTGTTTCCAGATCTGAAAGCTGTATTCTTCCTGTTGATGCATTCCTTAATACCCTTTGTGATATAGGGTTTGTTATTAGGGTATATTTTAACAGATTTCTGGGGAATAACGGAGTCAATACAGAAAGATATATAGGCAGTGATTGATTCAGTAGCACTGTCGATATTTGCATCATTGAAAAAGATATCCCAGTCTGTGCAGAGGAAGCATCCTTTCAGGTCCTCCATTTTGTCATTGGACCATATCTTCACAGACTGGATTTCTGGTTTGCTGAACTTAAAAATTGAGCGATATGTGGGTGGTAGCTGAATAACATTATGGTCAGAGTTATTTAGGGGAGGTCTGGCTCTGGCTGTGTAGGCATCCTTGATATTGCCATAGCATTTGTTAGGATGTTATTGTTTCTTGTATTACACATCACATATTGAAAAATGTAAAGTTTTGTTCAGACTGCAGTCGTTAAAATCACCAAGTATCAACATGGGAGTGTAGTAGGGGAGTAAAAGGATACAATTAAGATGCACTTATGCAGTTAAAGCATTAATAATTAATATTACCTTTCATCCCCTGTTGCAATCGTCTGGGTTAAGAACAGAGAATGCTTAATAAATGCCTATAGAGGATTTATAGAATAGATGTGGTTGAATATTTCCTATCTAACTATCTGACCTCATAATGATCATTTATCCGTGTGTAAACAGCTACGGAAAGAAATACCAGAGCGAGCCAAGAAACTAAAGCGTTGCCCGCGAGTCAGACAAAGGTGCATGGGCTACCTAGCTTGAACTGTGTACGTGATAAAGGCTGAAACTTCAGAGCAGGCCGCAACACGATAACGTTCCCATTAATAACTCCACCGGAGATGTTCTGGGAAATGATTTAGAATGTCTATGACAGAACTTAGTAAGTTAATAATATTTTATTCCAATTAAAGGCATAAATACAACACTTTAACCGGACACAGAATTACACAATTATATCAAGAATTACATGTCGTTTACACTTCTAAATATGATCTATGATCTAAGCATGTCTTATACGGTACAGTCTATCACAACACATTTGCTATGGCACGCACTAACGTGTGGCCAGGAGAGTCGTTAAAGAAATCTCATCAGTTTAACCTTAAACAAAGACTTATATTTCCCCTCGAGAGGGGCCGCCCACAACTCCCGCTGCATATGAAATACAGAATCAGTTCACTGGCTGGAATTGCAGAACAAAGAGTACATTAGCAATTAGATTATACGTCGCCTTGGCGGCTCGGTGCATCCGGGCTGTAACAAAGGACTGGGTTTGAATATCTTCCAGAGGGGGAGCTAGCATTTGTCTTCTCCTAGAAACCCCGTGGAGACAACATAAGACCCAAAACCAAAATCACATAGGTACAGGTTTAAATGTGTGACATACATTGGGGTTTGCCCCCATTCCATGAATCTGAATTCATCCCAGGAGGGATGAGAAGCCAGCTGTTGAAGGAGTCATTACTTGGTCCTATAAACATTTATTTCCCACTACAGGAGCTTCAGGTTTGTTTTGTATTTGGCGATGTACACAGTCTGTGATTGCCTTTGCTGCTCTACAGGCGTTCCCGCTTGGTGGGATATAAACAACACACACAAAGATGTTAGTAAATTCCCAATGTAACGCATAGCAGCTCCAGGTCGGCTTGCATATTTTGTCTCTCACTGCAAAGTTACGGCACCAACTGTCCTTAATATAAATACACAACCCTCCCCCGTGTCTTGCCCGAATTTGTATCCCTGTCTAATCGTAGATGGGAAAAACCTTCAATTTGAATAAAGTTGTCTGGGACTTCTTTGCTAAACCAAGTTTCCGTAAAAGCCATAAGACCAGACTCACGGTATTCGTAGCAGGCTCCAACCTGTTGACACTGATCATCTAGTTAGTTTTTTAAGGATTGTGGGTTGCAGAGAATCATGGGTGGTAGCGGTAGCTTTGTGGCTCTTCGGATGCGCTGTCTGAGGCCGCCTCTCCTACCCCATTTCCTGGCCTTTTTTCCTTGCCGGGCGCCTGGTCTGTGATGTTGTCGTAACTCCCCCGGCACGTTGTGAAGCAGATCAGGCGACGGTAGCACTCCGCTGTCCCGCAAGCCCAGCAGCTCAAGTCGGTAGTACACTAGAAGGCCGTTGCTACTAATGGACCCGTCAGCAGCGCTGTGAACGACTTAGCCAGACAGGATTAGCCACGCTAGTACTAGTGGTTCCGTTCTCTTCCAATACACTTTGCACACACGCAGCATACAGTTCACAACACAAATTAAATCCAGCAAATTTACATACTGAATTCGCCGATACCTGATACAAAATGGGGACTTGACATACGCCATGACAAACAAACAAAAATGCAGTAAGAGCCCTCCTCCAAGTCGCCAGCAATGCAGCGCCAATGTCTCTGTGTCGTTACATTGCTGATGTGAATAACATTCCCTAATTTCCAGAGTGAGGTGGGTCAGGGAGAACTACGGCCATTGTTAGTGTTTATATTATCACACTATGATATTTGTTTGCTATATGGATTATGATTAAACATATGATGAAGTACAAACACATAGACTACTACTTAGAACTGCATAAGGCCATAGAGAAGTATTAGTGTGCTATGGGTGGGAGAGAATTAGTGGAAAGTTACGGAATGTGTAGAGCCATAAAAGGGGGGTCAAGCTGGAGCCAGGCACAGGCTGGTACAATTGCTATTCTGCCTAGCCCCCACCCAAGAAACAGAGACGAGAAAGTGCTGAGAGAGAAAGTCTGCTCTAGGGCACCTCCAAAGGTAGGGTGAGTCTAAACCACGTCCTGCGTCGACCATATTATGAAGAACTATGTGGAATCAGGCCAGACTTCCCTGACCACACTGTGTGGTGTGTCAGTGAGTCCCATGTACATAAAGATTGCATTTATTACGCATTAAACTTATGCTGAGAACCATTTGTCAGTGAGTTTTTCTCTTTAACAATCAACGAACACGCATGGTTCTGGTCAAGCCATGACATGGTGACACCCAATGTGATTTGGTAAAAGAGGCTTTTTAGACTTAATATCAACAATTTTTATTTGAGCGACCTGTGGCATATTTTCCTATACCAGACCTTGACGAACGGAACAACAGAACTCTCTCACAATCAGTGGCCACTTAACTAAAAGGTAAGCAGATGCCTATTGTATTATACGGAATATCTGCACATTGGACTTACCAAAATTGATTTGTAAGATTGTACTGTCTGCCTGTGAGTATCCAACATTAATAGACATAAATAAACTGATGTATTACTAAAGTAATAACTGCAATCTTATAGGGTCCCTCCATGGTTTATACACGTGAAAGAGCGGTATCAGTCTTAACAAGACAGCTAAGCAGTACGCTTGAGTTATGCACAGTTAACTGTTGACAAGAAAGCTGAAAATTATGCTTGAGTAACAGTGTAAAATGTATGTATTGTTTGTCTATGGTTAACTTTTGACAAAAAAGCAGAAAATTAAGCTTGAGTAACAGTGTAAAATGTATGTATTGTTTGTCTATGGTTAACTGTTGACAAGAAGGCACATAAGGAATAAGTCCCAGTATGCTCCAGGCTGGAGCGAGAAGGGGGACGTTTCAGTTTGTCTATGTATCATGTCCTTTATTGAATTGTGTTGATTTCATATGTGGTAAAAATGTTTTGTTTTTCAATCGGTAATTGATATTCATATCGTGTACACTCATTTGCCAATATGGACCGAACTATCAAAACCCTAGAGTCAACCCTGATTAAAAATAGCGGGACAAATGGGAAGAATTGGAAAAAGAAGGGAATTAAATCATTCAAAGGGTGGGTAGATGAAGGACTAATTCTGGGGTGGGACGGAATACCCCAAAAAGGAGTGTATGTTGCCATTTTAACTAGTACAACAGAAAAGCCCCAGAAGGGAAAACATAAAGATGAATATGACAAATGGATTCTGAAAGACCAAATAACTGTGTCCATGTTGGCCTACTGTGGGAGGAATGTATTTATATTCCTGGACTTCAGCTCAGGTGTTGCCTTGAAGAGGGTTAAACCAATTGAAATGTCTACTCCATGAGAAAGGGGTAACATTTTATCTTTGCTTCCCTGCACACAGTGATCTTGCCGTGGAGAAGAGACAGTTCAATTCCCATGAGGATGCCAGGCGATGCTTTACCCAATGGTCTAAATGAGAGAGTGTTTCCCAATCAATCCAGCAGCATTGTAGCTTCAGCAGATAGACTTGCCCTTTCAGCTTAACTGCTCTGGTTTCAAGTACTTTGGAGTGAATGTGACTTGCATGTTACCTGACCACTTCTCTACTTTGGCCGCCTTCTTGCTCAGAAAAAGGCTAATTTTCAGTGGGGTAATTGCCCTCTATCACTGACAAAAAAGATTGATGCTGTTAAAATAAAATAGTTTGCCTAAATTACTTTTTTTAACCTTTTTCAGGCTATCCCATTGTTCTTGTCCAAGTATTTCTTTAAGTCAACTAATCACTGTCACTTCATTTATTTGGGGACAAAAGGTACCCAGGGTCAGTAGGCTATTATTTCAGAGATGCAAACTCAGTGGAGGGCTTGTACTTCCCACCTCTATTACTATTGGACGGCCAACTTTCAGAAGCTCACATTCTTGTTGCATTCTCCACATACTACTTGGTGCCACCTAGAGATACTATCATGCACATTTACATCTTTAAAGGCTTTACTTTGTTCTACTCTTCCAATTTCCCCTTCTTGCTACACTGGCAATCCTGGGCTCCTGACCATCCCACACTTTTGGGAAGTCAGCTCCTAATCCATCAAAACTCTTCCACCCCAATGGTGGAAACAGCTACCACTAGAGACTAGAACAGCAGAGTATCTACCCATCTTCAAGAAATCTGAGAACCTTCCTCTTCAATGAATACTGATATTAGTTGTATTCCACTTCTGTTGTCTTAAAATGTTTTGTTATGTGTATGTGCCTGTTATGTCCCCCAGGACAAAGTGTACATGTGTTTCTGTAGGCCCTGTTCTGTGTTGGTGTTCTGTGTGTTTATGTTCTGTTTGTCGGTTCCACACAGGTAGCGCTGATCATCATCACCCTCATCACTTATCAATGACTCCTCCCTCGGTTATCCTGTTCACCTGGTGCCAATCAACATGCCATACTATGAAGGTAAATATGGTGCAAAATGTGAGAGCACGTAGATGTGATGTGAGCACTTGTAGAATATGATGTGAGAACTTGCAGAACAAAAATCTGTACTTGTATGTTAACATTTTCACTCGTATAAAATATTCACACATGTGAGCTGAATTTGAAGTCAAAGGAAAAAAAACTTGAGAGCTTGTAGAAGAAAATATGTGCTGTAAATTTACTGGCATATTTTTTTTTCAATTTACTCACTTTTCCAGTACAACCACAACTCATTGATCACAACCTCTCAAATCGGTCTCTACAATCTCACAACTGTGCTATATTGCATCACAAATTGACAAATCAAATTAACTTATTTTTTTAAAGTTACTATTACTTAATTATTTTAGGGCAACCAGTTTGCTCAAATTTTTTAAGTAGATTCAACTTGTCCGGGCTAACAGTGTGTGTTTGTCTCTCTGTTTTGTGAGTAAGAGCTGTTGCTTTGGGTGTCCGTAAGCTCTGGTTGTTGTTCAGTCGTATTGGCCATCTGTGTAATATTGTGATTGAGAGAGCTTGGTTTGTAGTGTGAGTGATAGGCCTATTTAGTGTAATAGTTGTGTAGTAATCATTATTGTGCTTGTTTTATTGTGGTCCTTTTCATTAAAACACAAATCTGGCGCAAAATGAACCTAGAGTTTAATAACACATTGGCACCTAATTGACCGTTCTCTGGGATATGAGTTCATGCTAATCGAATGTGCCCAGTTTTAGTGTGAACTGATTCATTCGGTTCGTTTTGCACTGGAGTTGTCCTTTAATCCTTTTCTACTTTGTTTTACAGAGCGTTGGGGAGTAGTTTATAGCTGCCCTGGGGTCTACATCCCCCATAGGGATAATCCCTTGTTAAAGCACACTAGTTAGTCCTGGTTGAACCACCAACTGTAAATTTAGTTAGGGCACCTCATGTGTGTGCCAGTTAGATTGTGTTGTGTATTTGTGTTTGGAATTGTTAGGGGTGTGGACGTTTTGTTAATTTCTTTGCTTTGGTCCCGTCCAGCCTCTTCTTCTCCCTAAAATATTTTATTATATTACCCTGGCTCAATAAAAGCCTGTGTTTAACAGTATAGTTTTGTGTTGTGTCCTTAGTCGCACCCACAACTCATAATTATTTTGCTGACTACTGGGGGTCTTTGAGCAGTGGGGTCAAATAACAGATCCTTCTCTAGCACTTGTTTTGCCTATTCACTGTTTCAGATGTTGAATGCTCTTACTACTAAGTTGTGGTTGATTCACCTAGTTTCTCCTAAATGAATGCACTCAAAGTCACTTTGGATAAGAGTATATTGTTTATTTAAATGAATAAACTGTAAACAATTTCCCCTTCTCGCTACACTGGTAATCCTGTAGTACAGTCCATGCTAAAGATCTGGTACCAGTTCCGGCACCCTTTTAAATTCTCCTCTGCATCCCCTATGGGCCCTATTGACAAAAAAACACATGCCCCCTCCCTTATTGACTTTTCTCTCTTGGCAAGGAAAGGTTTTAAGACCTACCATGACCTTTATGACAATGGTATTTTCACTAGCCTCCCTGATCTGGACTCTAAACACTCTCTTACTGGTTTCTGCTAACTCCAGATAAGACATTTGGTTTCCTCCCAATTGTCTGGCTTTCCCAGTTTACCTCCAAACCAAACCAGGGCTGGGATGCTCTATTGACTCTTCTACCCAGAAAGAAAGCAGTAAACTCCCAGGTCTATTAAAGTATTATGGCATTTGACAAACACTCCACCAACAAAACTAAATATGCCTGGAAGCGGGAAATGGGTGTTGAATCCGCAGAGGAGTGATGGGGTGAGGCAATAGAACGTATTTTTTCCGCAAAAAAAAAAATTTGCCGTGGTTATATCCATAAAATACTTTGATCGGGTGTAAACTGGCATTTGCATTCACAGCTCCCAAGAGTTCAAGGGTTATCGCGCTGTGCAGTGTTAACTAAGCAACACTGTTGAGGAAACGTGTCAGGTTACCTGGCCGACTTGCTAAATTATTTGGACATAACCACCGCAAATAGTTTTTTTTTGCGGAAAAAATATGTTTTGGAATATTGAATTGTATGACTTCGACAATCGACTAGTGTGGACTTTACTGGAAAATGGGAAATATCTAAGGTATGTACACAAACTTATTTGTTCAAACTCGCTGTGTTTATTATAAGGAAACAGTGCAAATGGATATGGACTAGTAATGACATTTTGAACATGTTTAGTGGCTCAAAGCATGCTTTTTAACTTGCCCCGTAAATGCGTAATGGTTGTCTATTGGCAGAAAAAGGTAAACACGGTTTTGGCAATACAGATTGTTTGAGTTATTAACGCTACGGACAGCACTTCTGATATGCAAACAACAGAGCTACGTTTTGAAATCGCCCAGAATTCTCCTTTAAAGTGGTTCATAGAGTAAATCTCTCCAAGTCCAGACGATCTGAAATTTACCCTACCGTGATTGATATTTGTAACAGATGTCATGCCTCCCCTTGTCACCTTTTTCAATTTTAGTGTTCTGGCAGATTTGCTCACATTCGACCCCAAACATGCAGTCACTGTTGCTTTTACTACACTATTGGCTCAACACAGGATTCTACTCCAATGAAAGTCCAACCCCCCTCAGTTTGTTGATGTTATGTTCTTTGTGACAATCCCCTTCCCACACCGGCCTGGATCTGGACTGGACTCTTGTGTCATGTAATTCCTTTTTCTTTGTTTAGTTTGTTCATCATGCTTTGTTGTGTTTTCCATGGGTATTCTGTATTCTGTATAGCCCAGCGTTTATCCTGTGGTTTGTCTCCCTCTAGTGGTTTAGTCTAGGTATCCTTCTCATGATTTATGTCAGTGTTTGTTAGCCACTCCCTTGTATTAGTTTATTTCAGTTTAGTCCATTCCAGGTCTTTGGTTTCTCCCTTAAGTGTCATGCCCATACTTGGTTTTTCCTGTTTTCATTTTTCCCGCCTTTTGTGTCAAATGTTTTAGTTATCCAATCCCTTTTGTTAATTATGTTCCCAGCTGCACTTTTTTAGTAATCAAACCACTATTTAGTTATAGTCTACCTTTGTTGAGTTGCTGGTCATTGTGGGATTTCCCTTGTCATATGATTGTCTTTGTAAGTACCAGTTTCTTCCATGTTAAGTCTCCTAGTATTTTAATCCCACCGTATTCTGAGTTGCCATTTCTTGCCTCTCTAGTTATCATTTCCATTTGGTTTATTTTGTATATTCTCTCCAGTATAAGTGTTTTCAGTTTGTTGTTCATGTTTATGGGATCTCCTGTGGGATTGTTTGAGTTTAGGAATACATCTATTTTATTGAACCTACTGATGCTTCCGGCCTGTTCCTCATTTTAAGCGTGACATTCTTCCTGCAGCTAGAGAAGATTAAGTATTCTTTAATTTATAGTTTGAATGCCTCCAGATAATCCCAGATTAGTTCCAAGCAAATGTAAGCCTATAATATTTTTAAATGTGTTAGACTATTTTAATAAGTAACATTTTTCCCTTTTTAATGTTTGTGTTTTGTCCTGGTCTGATTGTGTATGTTTGTATTTTTTTTTTCTTTTATTTGCTTCATGCCTTCAGTGTAGATTGGGTTTTAAATGGCTGGGGGGATGTTCTGTGGGTGCAGGGTAGGTTTGGTTTTTGTTGGGGGTGTTTTTTTCTCCTGCAGTCCCGAGAGATTTTCAGCTAGTCTGTGTGCTATGAATAGCTTGACATCTTTTCAGAAGATGGCTTGGCTGAGATTTTCTCTAATGAGGTCTGAGACAGGAAAGAGAAATTGGGATGGCAACAGCCATGTATTTAGAACCTAAAACTGGAGGTATTGGTATAACTTTCTGAATCTAAAGATCAGGTAGAGTAAATTGCATTCTGAATTGTAATAGCAAAAAATTTATGTTGTTACAAAGATATAACAATGTTTTTGTTTTAAGGATGGAAGTAATTATGAGTAAATTTACAAATTAGAGACTACATAGACCAGAATGCACCATGGCAGTTCAAAGATGACTGCATGGAACAGTTAAATTGACCTGTAGGCTTTAAGGTAATAAAACATAAAACACAAAAACCTACATCCAAGTTTGTCTTACAAAACAAAGAACAAACATTACAGATAATAGATATTTTTCCACTTTTATCTGCTGACCTCTTCCAAGTTGCACTCTCAAATCATGTTGCTAAACTTATGTCTTGTGTATTTTAGGAAAATATAGGTTAAGTATGAATGAGTATAAGGTCAGTGTGCATGTCTGCATTATGCTTGAATAGTATATTCTAAATATCTACTGCATGGGTCTCTAACCTTTTTCAAGGATAAAATAAATGTATTATGCATTCCATTATTAATTCTTTACTGCTTCAGTTCTCTCTAAAATCTTCTCTTATTTACCTTTGTGTTCAAAGGACAGCACTGCAATTACAAAACAACAGGTTAAATCAACAAACAAGAGCACCTTAGTTAAAACACTGATCTTAATTCTTATTTTTTTATTTTTGTAAACATAAATGGAACATGTATGACCCTTCCCCCTTTAAATCCCTCCCCTCTCTTCCTGCTTGTGCTTTTCTCCATTCCTTTCTTAATCGGGTATTTAACAGTGTTAAAGCAGTCATATATAGGAAGTTAGAAATATTTGGTTGGCTGTTGTGATATGTGCATTATATATTATATTTATATTTGTAACCTTGATATGTTTCTTTAAATTTGATGGTGAATATTTGAAGCCCATTATTTCTCAATCTTTCGGGAAAGAGTAAGCACTTCAATCTATATGAATTGCCTTTCTTTCCCAAAAATATAAACATGGACTCTAAGTAGGGCCAGAGGTGGACACCTTCCTCACGATCACTCAAAGTTGGAGGTGTTGGTGTTGTTTCTGGTTGTTCCATCTTGAAACAAACTAAAAGCTCAAGTGTTCTCAATTGAGGCAGGCAGCAGAGCAGAAAGTGGGAGCACGCATGGCCTGCTTGATTTGCTCAATGATGATGAGCCAGCTTCATCAAACCTGGTGACAGAGCCATCTACAGATCTGGCTGTGATAATGTGGGTTGAATAGTTTGTAACATTTTAATAATTGTAACGGGTAACAATGCAGCACATAAAAAATGTATTGGAGTAGAAGTATTAAACTCATAAAAAATACGTACTAAAGTAGAAGTAGGAGAAAAAAAAAAAACTCAAGTAGAGTACAGATACGCTCTTGTACGCTCTGTTCACTTATGATTGTGTGGCCACACGCAGTTCCAACACCATCATAAAGTTTGCTGACGATACATCCATCCTAGGTCTCATCTCCAACAACGATGAGACTGCTTACAGAGAAGAGGTAAGAGCCTTGGCTACCTGGTGCCAGAGCAACAATCTCTCTCTCAACGTCAGCAAGACAAAAGAGATGATAGTGGACTTTAGGAAGCAGCAGAGGGAGGGTCCTGCCCCCATACACATCGATGGAGCTGAAGTCGAGAGAGTTTCAGAGT
>JACXGM010010350.1:0-26394 GCA_016801145.1 Umbra pygmaea | reverse complement strand
AAGCTTGGCAACAAAAACTGCCCAAAAGCGCCTATACTTCCTGAGGAGACTCAAGAAGTTTGGCATGTCTGCCAGGATTTTAATAAACTTCTACAGGTGCACCATTGAAAGCATCCTTTCAGGTTGCATTACAGCATGGTACGGCAGCTGCTCCGCTGCTGATCGTAAGGCCCTTCAGAGGGTGGTGAAGTCAGCGGAGTGCATCATAGGCTGCTGTCTCCCCTCCGTGCAAGGCATCTACCACAAGCGATGCCTGAGGAAAACACAGAACATCCTAAGAGACCACAGCCATCCAGGCCGTGACCTTTTCTCACTGCTGCCATCTGGTAAGACGTTACTGGAGCATCAAGGCACGGACTACCATATTAAAAAACAGTTTCTTTCCGCAGGCCATTCGGCTGCTCAACATGGAACATTGATCACAATCACAAATCATTTCTTGAGCCCTGACATTCTCTGGTCACTTTATCCACTCTACATCTGATGTAGCAGAATTCAATGCACCTTTAAAAGTAATTTTCCATGCCATATTCTATAATATTCATTACTTCTGCTGTCGTACACACTCTCCGGACCACTGCTTAGTACATAGTGTTTTTTGTTATTATTATAATTTTAAAAATTATTTATATTGTATATAACCTTTTTAAGCCTCTGTGTAGATGTGTTGAGCCTTGTCAAAAAGAATTTCTCTGCATAGGATGATGTTATGTTATCCGATGCATATCACAAATAAACAACTTTGACTTTGACTTTGAGATACTGTGGGAGGTGCTGTGGGAGTATGGGGTGAGGGGGTCCCTTCTTAGGGCCATCCAATCTCTGTATGACCAAAGCGAGAGCTGTGTCCGTGTTCTCGGCAGTAAGTCGGACTCGTTTCATGTGAGGGTTGTTCTCCGCCAGGGCAGCGCTTTGTCACCAATCCTGTTTGTAGTATTTATGGACAGGATATCGAGGCGTAGTCGGGGTGGGGATGGGTTGCAGTTCGGTGGGCTGAGGATCTCATAGCTGCTTTTTGCAGATGATGTGGTCCTGATGGCATCATCGGCCTGTGACCTTCAGCACTCACTGGATCTGTTCGCAGCCGAGTGTGAAGCGGCTGGGATGAGGATCAGCACCTCTAAATCTGAGGCCATGGTTCTCGGCAGGAAACCGATGGAGTGCCTACTCCAGGTAGGGAATGAGTCCTTACCCCAAGTGAAGGAGTTCAAATACCTTGTTCGCGAGTGAGGGAACAATGGAGCGGGAGATTGGTTGGAGAATCGGCGCAGTGGGGGCGGTATTACACTCATTATATCGCACCGCTGTGACGAAAAGAGAGCTGAGCCAGAAGGCAAAGCTCTCAATCCACCGGGCAGTTTTTGTTCCTACCTTCACCTATGGTCATGAAGGCTGGGTCATGACCAAAAGAACGAGATCCAGTGTACAAGCAGCCAAAATGGGTTTCCTCAGGAGGTTGGCGGGCGTCTCCCTTAGAGATAGGGTAAGAAGGTCAGTCATCCGTGGGGGATCTCAGAGTAGAGCTGCTGCTCCTTTGCGTCGAAAGGAGCCAGTTGAGGTGGTTTGGGTATCTGGTAAGGATGCCCCCTGGGCGCCTCCCTAGGGAGGTATTCCAGGCACGTCCAGCTGGGAGGAGGCCTCGTGGAAGTCCCAGGACTAGGTGGCGGGATTATATCTCCAACCTGGCCTGGGAACGCCTCAGGATCCCCCAGTCGGAGCTGGTTAATGTGGCTCTGGAAAAGGACGTTTGGGGTCCACTGCTGGAGCTGCTGCCCCTGCGAACCGATCCCGGATAAGCGGAAGAAAATAGATGGATGGATGGACTAAACGGCTCCGCGGCCGGCGCCGTCTTTGCTTCAATACAAGGACACGTTGGATCGATGCCATAGTTGGTCGCTTACTGGACACCACCATGCTTACCCATTTATAGATCTTAGCCATTTAGAGCCAAATTGTTTGCCAGACTTTAATTATCAAAAGTAATTGCCAATTTAAATGCTTTAATGACATTACGAAATAGCCTAGGCTGATTACCACATATTAGTTCTGATACCAAATAAAGTCAATTTCATGAATAGGCCTGTATCCATTGCGAACAAATTTTATTATTAGTCTTAAAATGTCCATAAAATCAATCATTGTTGAGCCACAACATTGTCAACATACCATAGTTTGACTTGTACTGCGCTGCACTGATTTCTAAAGACTGCTGCACAGTGGCGGCGACTAGCAGCTTGAGCTCAAACAATGCTAAGAGAGAGCTTACAAATGGTCCAGACCAACCTTACGAAAGTGTGACTTACAGAAGATACACTTAGCGTACGAACGTGTCGGAACCGTGCCATGAGGTTAAGAGAGAGGTTAAGGAATAGGTTAAGAACTACTTAGCGATAAGAACGTTTTGGGGAACCGAGCCCAGATAATTTAATTCCAATTTGAAGTGGTTACATTGAACATCCATCTTTAGTCAAGAATGTTTAACATCTGTTGATATCAGCAAGTTATATTTGATTATTGCATTAGATCATTTAGTAATGCATATCTGAAATCCCTAGTATCTAAGGAAAAGCAATTTGTTTTATTTTGATACTGTTTTGTTTTTCAGTCAAGGTCTAAAACTTAAACTGGTTCAATCTAGTTTTGTTGGATAGGAATCTGAGCCTGGAAAAGCAACTGCAGTGATTTTTTTTAAGGAATATTTATGACTTGCTATTGTCACACATGGGTTGGGGTTTTTATGTGTTGTCTCTGTGATTCCTCGGTTTGTGTGAGTATGCTGCCCTCTTGTGTCTAGTTTTGTCATAGGTTGGTTTTGAGTATTAGTTGGGTCATTGTTAGTCACGGGTGGATTGCATTAGTAATTAGTTGTCTTTGTATTTAGCCATGTGTTCTCCCCTTGTATCTTGTCGATCAATGTCTACTGTTACGTGTCTCGTGAGTATTCGTGTAGTTTCTAGTGTCTCCTGTTTTCGCCCCACGTGGCAGTATTTCTTTATTAAGAGTTTAAATAAATATATGTTGGATTATTGAACCTTCGCGCCTGTCTCTCACTCATATCCTCTGGAGAACGTGACAGCTATGCGACTGCCTTATTTCTGTTGCAGGTGTTCAGCCTAAACTGTTCTAGAAGTTATACTGATTCACTATATTGTTTGGTTGTTAGATGTGGATTATTGTTTGAACATTAGGATATGTTTACAAATGTGTGAAGAATTAAATTTCAAGTTGTGGCTATTGTAGTTGTGCATTGGGATCATGAATGTGGTTTATTAGGAATGATATGTTGAATCATTATTGAGAATGTGGTGACGACTATAATTTTCTATATGTTTTAATAAAATGTATGATTTCTTGTGAATTTGTGAATGATTTCTGATTTTAAGTGTGTTTCTATAAATGGCTACAGAGCATTATTCAATTACACTTGCGAGGGTCAAGGAGCTAATGATTTCTGTCTGATCAATAGTTAATTAAAATAAGACCCGAATTCAAATAACCACAGCTGGCCAGCTGTGTATTTGTTTTTTTATCACAAATTAGTAGACCAAGCCACGGCTACGATTTGTTGTTCTCTGTATCATTGCCAAGAATTATATGTATCATTCAATCAAAGAAAAAGGTAATACACGAAGGTGTTAGATTTATTAATCATTAAACTCTCTACCATTAAAGGATTTATACGCTGAGCTAGTAGGGAAGGACTGAGAAGTTGCAGGCACTTTACTTTTCTTCCAAAACTTCAAAAAGACAGATTGAGTGAGGATGAGGTTACTGTGTCTGTGACTACTCTTTCCGAAACAGGCAGTGTCTGGGATAGGCTGCTGAGAACATCTAGTAGCTGAATTCTGTAACAACATCCCAGAGTAGTTTTTATAAACTGCAGTTGTTCAATGATCTGACTCTATCTGATTAATTACAGGGTTGATCAATAGAGACCCAGATCAGACCTGCCCACAACCGTTAATAGAAGGGTTAGGTTAATAGAAGGGTTAGATTAATACAAGGGTTAGGTTAATACATGGGTTAGGTCAATATAAGGCTAGGTTAATAGAAGGGTTAGGTTAATAGAAGGGTTAGGTCAATATAAGGCTAGGTCAATAGAAGTGTTAGGTTAATAGAAGGGTTAGGTTAATAGATGGGTTAGGTCAATATAAGGCTAGGTCAATAGAAGTGTTAGGTTAATAGAAGGGTTAGATTAATAGAAGGGTTAGGTTAATAGAAGGGTTAGGTTAATAGAAGGGTTAGGTCAATATAAGGTTAGGTTAATAGAAGGGTCAGATTAATCGAAAGGTAATAGAAGGGTTAGGTTAATAAAACGGTTAGGTTAATAGAAGGGTTAGATTAATAGAAGGGTAAAGTAATAGAAGGGTTAAGTTAATAGAAGAGTTAGGTTCATAGCAGACGATGAGAAAACAATTGAATCCTGTAATACACCATTCGCTAATGTGCTTGCAGAAGGAATTGAGCTGAAAATTGCACACATTCTAAATTCTTGCAGTTTTCTCAAAAATCATTGGTTTGCATTTCATCCAATGGCCATTGAGAAGGAAAGGACAGGGGATATGACTAACCAAAAAAGTGAACTCAAAATAGTAGTCGACAAGGTCCAGATAAAGTCCTGTCTACTAATAATCTGGATAGTAATTAATCAGTGTAGTATTGTAACTTTCCCGAACATGCAACCCATGGCCTGCAACCCTAAACTGTTTAAACTATGTCCCAATTAATATGGAGGGAACTGTAACTCATTGAAGCACATTTCATGGATTTCTAAAGATGTGTTCCATGTTGTTCTTCACCAGAGAAAGTGTGAAAAAAGACATGGTTCAAATGTTGTCAACAATTGCCAGTCAGGTACACATGACTTGTGCATCATGCACTAATCATTTGTATAGGATTTCACAAAAGACACACACACGCACGCACGCACGCACGCACACATACAAACAAGTAGAGCGAGCGAGCAAGAGAGTAAGATGTTTTGCAGTTGGTCTACCTCTAAGTAGGTTTCACATTCAAAATAACTTTACATTACATCATTTAGCGGATACAACTACAGAAAATACAGGGACATCCCCCTGCATGCCTCGCTCAAGGACACAACGACATTTGGCACAGTTGGGAATCAAACCCGCAAAGCCATCTGACAAATTACCTACTCTACTTCTGATATCAGAACACAGGCTAGACTGATGTGCAAGCTTGAGACTTTGTTCACACAGACAAGATTAACCATCTCAATCTATCAATACTTAACATGCTAGATAATGACAGTTTAATAACATCACAAACATTCCTTGTATCGGGTCGTTTTAGCGCACGTGCAAAAGTGCAGCCTGGGATATCCCATACATACTATGCAAAATGTTGCAACAGATCAACTGATATTACATAGACTTAAACTAGAATAAATATTCATATGACAATTCAACCAAGGACTGTCAAATTAATGTAGAAAAAATCAACAGCACAGACTACCAACACGTTTTCATCAGCACTAGCTAGCCTAATTAAAAATGTTTAGGGCTCTCATTTCCTTACCTTGCCTTCGCCTTCCATACTGATCAGTGAAATGGGTCGATTGTTCAAACCTCTGCCTCAGAACCACTTGCCACTTCTGCGTGTGCAGAGCACAATTGTAATAGTATGCTATCTTTTTTTAAATCTTCAATTAGGTATACAATCCACAGATCTTAAGACACCGTTTAAGTTTCTTTTTAGACTCTTCTTTAATATCCACTGAGTTTTAATGTGCTCTCCCCTTATACCTAGAAAGACCGTTATAGGCTCCCATTGACTTGCTGTTAGCGGACATAAGCCGGTTAAAGTAATTCAAGTAGCTCGTTTTGTGATTGGCAGTCCGCAGCTTCCAAGCAAGCGCTGTATGTAAACAAATGGCGCTGATTGGCTGACAGCTCGCCAGATCACGTAGAGTCAGACCATTGCATAATACACAAGCCTACTTATAGAAATTGGGAATTTTATAGCTTTGGCCGTAGCACTTGTGAAATTTTCCAATAATTTTAAAAGTATCATTTTATTTATGTGCTGACAGGGTTTTACATGAGAACAAAGACATGACACTTTGTGCCCATGTGTAGTAGTGAGTAGAATTGTTGATGACCACATGGACAAGGTTGAGTGAGTTCCTTGAATGCAGATAAGATTAATTTCATTTTAATCTTATCTGATGCCATTTATAAATGAGACCATAATGTTTTGTGAGTAAGAATAATTATAAACTGATAAAAAAATGAAGGGAACAATCAAATCACTCAAATCACAAAAAAACTAAACAAATTAAAGATCAAAACCTTTACATTGTGTAATTTTTTGAGAAGAGAATGACGTAACAAAGGTCAATGGAAACCAAAATCACCAACCAATTGAGGGCTTAATTCAAACTCACACCGAAAATTAAAGCTAACAAATAAAGTCACAGGCTTACTATTAATACTGATTACCAGGGCCCAGGGGGAGAGAGGGCCCTTGAGAAGTCAGGAATATATTTTATTTTAACTGGATGGGGGGCCCATCAGGACTGCCTATGCATAGGGCCCAGGATCTTGTGCTATGCCCCTGCCCAGTCGTGCGTATGGTAGAGGTCTTCACAGGTCCAAAACATTGAACCCGTACCCGAAATGAATCCAAGTCTTTTAGACCCGACCCAATTTGCATAAATTAAACCGCCAAGATTTGAGACCTGATCCGAACGAACCCGTGTACAAATAGACCCGTACCCGAAAAATACCCAAGATTTTTTGGACGAACGGACCCATGCCCATTCGGGTCTAAAAGACCCATTCCCGAAACAATTAACATAACCTTAAAATTGTGCCAAAACAGGCAATGCTATCAATAGCGTATTTGTGCAACAAAGAGAAAAGACAGATGGCAAAGTTTACTACTATGTTGAAATGTTGCCATACTGACAACACTCTTCGATTGTTTTCCTTTGTAACTCGTTCTCTTCTAACTTTCTTTTAACTTCGGTGTAAAAGGCCTTAGTCGACTGACCCTCCATTTTTAGGTCAATTAGTATCCTAGTGTCTACTAAATAGTACTGCGCCTGCTCCTCTCTTTCTAGCGGCTACCAGGCAGGCACACAAGCTAAACCTACGTGTTTTAAACAAATGGACAGAGTAATTTAAGTTTTTAATAATATTATTTAATGTAAGCATTTTTCTTAATTAATGAAAGGGTCCAGTTGATAAATGTAAATAAATTGCATATACCCGAGAACCGTTGCAATTACCTCAGACCCGACCTGGATACGAATGCAAAATACAAATGTGGACACAGGGCCCGGTCGGGTCCTGGGTCGGGTCTCGGAACTTCGGGTCTAGTGGACCCGTGAAGACCTCTAGTGTATGGCTCACATGTGCCTGTATGCACTTCCAACATTTGGGCATGCTCCTGATTACACGACGGATGGTGTCCTGTGGGAGCTGCTCCCAGACCTGGATTGGAGCATTAATGTCTGCAGTATACTAGATGTTGCCAACCTGGCACGTGCCAAAGTGATGCCATGGGAGTGCCAAAACTTTTTATACTCGTGCTGCTGCTCGCGACACTAGTTGCAGTCTTCTCCTGAACAGAGGTGTCGCATCTGAGGAGAGGCTACCGACTTTGATATTTCTACGGACTAGAAGAAGAAGAAAAAGGTAAACGATGGCAGAACTGGCAGTAGCATTGACGTTAATGTCAACAGTGGCTAAGATTATCTTAACTGTGTTGTTTTGAACCATTTACAGTTGTATTATGAACCATTAACTGTGTTATTTTGAATCGTTTACTGTGCCCTCAAACTCGTCCATGCTTCCTGTTTCCGTTTTGTCACGTGCCGCTGAAACAAAAACGCTGGTGTGCGCCCTTGGCTCGCACACTCAAAATCCCTGTGTGCCAGCAAAATCTACATCATTTTCACGTCACTTTGGTATGCGCCAGCTCAGCAACAGCTAGTTGCTGGCTTTAGTGAGCTCCTGGACAGTCTCTGGCACTACTTGGCAGCATCGGATCACAATCAGTATCACACATTTTGCCATGTAGGTTTTACCAAACAATCCATTTTTTCTGTTCTATCGGTGTATGTCTAATTTGTACATAAATCATAGAATGTAAAAAATTTTTTACCTTTAAGGTGCAGGATAAGAGCAGAAGGAGATCAGGATATTTACAGTACAGTGGGGCAAAAACGTATTTAGTCAGCCACCAATTTTGCAAGTTCTCCAACTTAAAAAGATGAGAGAGGCCTGTAATTTTCATCATAGGTAAACTTCAACTATGAGAGACAAAATGAGAAATAAATCCAGAAAATCACATTGTAGAATTATTAATGAATTTATTGGTAAATTATGGTAAAAAATAAGTATTTTGTTAATAACAAAATTAATCTCAATACTTTGTTATATACCCTTTGTTGGCAATGACAAAGGTCAAACGTTTTCTGTAAGTCTTCACAAGGTTTTCACACGCTGTTGCTGGTATTTTGGGCCATTCCTCCATGCAGATCTTCTCTAGAGCAGTGATGTTTTGGCGCTGTCACTGGGCAACACAGACTTTCAACTCCCTCCAAAGATTTTCTACGGGGTTGAGAGCTGATGACTGGCTAGGCCACTCCAGGACCTTAAAATGTTTCTTACTAAGCCACTCCTTCGATGCCCGGGCGGTGTGTTTGGGATCATTGTCATGCTGAAAGACCCAGCCACGTTTCATTTATTTATTTATTTATTGTTTATTTATTCGGGACAGTGCACATTAATGAACAATGCCCTTGCTGATGGAAGGAGGTTTTCACTGAAAATCTCATGATACATGGCCCCATTCATTCTTTTCTTTACACAGATCATTCGTCCTGGTCCTTTTTCCGAAAAACAGGCCCAAAGCATGATGTTTCCACCCCCATGCTTCACAGTAGGTATGGTGTTCTTTGGAAGCAACTCAGCATTCTTTCTCCTCCAAACAAAGTTGAGTTTTTACCAAAAAGTTCAATTTTGGATTCATCATTACATTCTCCCAATCTTCTTCTGGATCATTCAAATGCTCTCTAGCAAACCTCAGATGGGCCTGGACATGTACTGGCTTAAGCAGGGGGACACGTCTTGCACTGTAGGATTTGAGTCCCTGGCGGCGTAGTGTGTTACTGATGGTAGCCTTTGTTACTTTAGTCCCAGCTTTCTGCAGGTCATTCACTAGGGCCCCCGGTGTTGTTCTGGGATTTTTGCTCACCGTTCTTGTGATCATTTTGACCCCACAGGGTGAGATCTTGCATGAAACCCCGGATCGGAGGAGATTATCAGTGGTCTTGTATGTCTTCCATTTTTTTACAATTGCTCCCACAGTTGATTTCATCACACCAAGCTGCTTACCTATTGCAGATTCAGTCTTCCCAGCCTGGGTTAGATCTACAATTTTGTTTTGGTGTCCTTTGAAGTGCACAGTATACTACAGATTCCCGACCTTGCACGCACCACAGTGACGTTATGAAAGCGCCGTAACTATTTATACTCCTACAATGTGATTTTCAGTATTTTTTTCTCATTTTGTCTCTCATAGTTCAACTGTACCTATGATGAAAATTACAGGCCTCTCTCATCTTTTTAAGTGGGAGAACTTGCACAATTGGTGGCTGACTAAATACATTTTGCCCCACTGTATGTGGACAGGTATCTGTATATAAACTATATATGTATCTACAGTATATGAACAGTGTAAAGTATTTAACATACTGTAATGTACTGTATAATGTAAGCAGCAGTATAATGTAAAAAAAAATAGCTTTTAGGGTGCAGAAAATGCAGGATATCTACAGTATATGAACTGTGTGATGCATGCTTTTACTGTAGGATATGAGTGGAATATGACCAGTATATCTACAGTATCTTACCAGTTATCTGCTGTGTGTGGGGGGAGCAGAGTCGGTTTGAATTCTGGGGCATGCACATGAGGCCTACTGCTGAAGGAAAAATACTGTTCTTGTGGTGGGACGTCTTGGTTTTGATATACCTCAACCTTCTGCTGGAGGGAAGAATTCTGAATAGTCAATTTCTGGGGTGGGAGGGATTAGCCACAATCAATGTAACCATAAAACTTTGGCTTCCTAGCTAGCATTTTTGCAACGGTCATAATTTCGTTTGAGAGCTATATGTCCTATCTTGCTTCAGTAGGTACCGCTTGAACCATAATCTGTCACAGATACGTTTTGAAATGAAGTTGCAATTATCAAACAATAAAGACAAAATGGACCAATGAGGTGCCTTGCTCAAGGAAAAAACACCATTAAGGAAATTTAGGAATTGAACCGGCAACCTTCCGACCAATGGCGTAGGTTTGTGTTACATATTTGGGTTCCATTGGGTCAAATGAACCTGTCTATAATGTTGCCCCCCAACATTACAGATAAAGACAACCCCGTCCGGCCTTAAATCTATGCCCCTGCTTCTGACTACGAGTCCGACTCCCTAACCACTGAGCCATCTGGTTTCCTTTACAATACATTTTTCCACAGAATGTTGTATTAAAAAGTTACTCTCACCCTCAATTCCAGCGTTGGCCTGTCCCTTCAAACATTTAAAACATGCTTGATTGTTTACTTCAACATAAAAATCTCCAAATAATATTGTACAAGGTACAGGACAATACATACTAGTACTAATTAAGGCTGTCAAACTGTTTTACAAATCAACACTGTAATCTCATCATCACACAACTTCAACCACGTATCCCTTTTTCTGGCCACATTAGCTCTGACTGGGGGATCCCGAGGCGTTCCCAGGCCAGTGTGGAAATATAATCTTTCCACCTAGTCGTGGGTCTTCCCCAAGGCCTCCTCCCAGCTGGACGTGCCTGGAACATCTCCCTAGGGTGGCGCCCAGGGGGCATCCTTACCAGATGCCCGAACCACTTTAACTGGCTCCTTTCTACGCAAAGGAGCAGCAGCTCTACTCCAAGTTCCTCACTGAGATTCTCACCCTATCCCTAAGGGAGATGCCAGCCACCTTCCTGAGAAAACCCATTTCGGCAGCTTGTACATGAAATCTTGTTCTTTTAGTCATGACCCAACCTTCATGACTATAGGTGAGGGTAGAAATGAAGATTGACCTGTAAATCGAGAGCTTTGCCTTCTGGCTCAGCTCTCTTTTCAACACAATGGTGCTGTATAGCGAATGCAACACCGCCCTCAATGCTCCAATTCTCCAAACAATCTCATGCTCCATTATCCCCTCACTTGCAATCAAGACCCCGAGGTACTTAAACTCCTTCACTTGGGGTAAGGACCCATTCCCTACCTGGACTACACAATCCACCGGTTTCCTTCTGACAGTCATGGCCTCAGATTTAGCAGTCTAATCTTCATCCCAGCCCCTTTACACTCATCTGCAAAATGATCCAGGGAGTGCTGAAGGTCACTGACAGATGATGCCATCAGGACCACGTCATCCACAAAAAGCAGTGATGACATCCTCAGTCCATCGAACTGTAAACCTTCCCCACCACGACTATGCCTCGATATCCTGTCCATGAATATCACAAACAGGATTGGTGACAAAGCGCAGCCCTGTCGGAAGCCAACTGTCACCAGGACCAAATCCGACTTACTGCCGAGAACCGGGACACAGCTCTCGCTTTGAGCGTGTAGACCCCCTCACCCAATTCTCTCGCAGGACCTCCCACAGTATCTTCCAGGGTACCCAATAATATGCCTTCTCCAGATCCACAAAACACATGTGGACTGGATGGGCCTATGCCCAGGCCCCCTCCAGGATCCTTGCAATAATGAAGAGCTGGTTTGTTGTTTCACGGCCAGGATTAAATTGTTTGACTACCTCAGTGACCTACGCCAGGGAAATTGACAATGATCCTCCATCAGCCTCCAGCTCTGCCTCTATAACCGAGGGCGTGTAAGTCGAATTCAGGAGTTCCTCAAAATGCACCTTCCAATGCCTGATTACGTCCCCAGTTGAGGTCAACAGTGTCCCATCCTTACTGTACACATTTTAAATGGATCCCTGTTTGCCCCTTCTGAGGTGCCGAAAGGTTTTCCAGAATCACCTTCACCATAGCTTCTCCAAACTTCTCCCACACCCATTGCTTTGCCTCTAACATGGTAGAGGCTGCCGCCCTTCGGGCCTGTCGGTACCCTGCAACCACCTCCTGAGTCCTTTGGTGAAACATATCACTGAAGGACTCCTTCTTCAGTCAGACAGCTTCACTGACCACCGGTGTCCAACACAGTATTCAAGGGTTACTGCACCTTGAGGCACCTAAGACCTTGAGACCACTACCTACTGCCGCAGCTTCAGCAATGGAAGCTTTGAACATTATGTGCCATAACATTCAATGCCCCCAACCTCCACAGGGATACCAGAAAAACTCAGCTGGAGGTGTGTGTTGAAGATCTATTTGACAGGGGCCTCCTCCAGACATTCCCAGATTACATGTACTACCCGTTTGGGCTTACCAGGTCTGTCCAGAGTTTTCCCCCACCCTCTGATCCAACTCACCTTTCTTCTTCTGAGTGTCCAAAACATACAGCCTCATATCAGACGATACGATCACAAAATTTATTATCAACCTTTGGCCTAGGATGCTTTGATACCACGTACACATATGCGCATCCATATGTTTGACAACAGTGTTTGTTATAGACAACCCATGACTAGCACATGTGTCCAACAACAAACAACCACTCGGGTATTGATCAGGGAGACCGTTCCTCCCAATCATTCCTCTCCAGGTGTCTCCATCAGTGCCCACATGGGGATTGAAGTCTCCCAGTAGAACAATGGAGTCTCCTACTGGAGCCCCATACAGGACTCCATGCAGGTTCTCCAAGATAACTGAAAACTCCTGAAAACAAGCTGCTGTTTAATGCATATGCACAAATAACAGTCAGAGTTTCCCCACCACCACCCTTAAGCAAAGGAGGTGACCCTCTTGTCCACTGGGGTATACTCCGATGCAGCGGCGCTCAGCCTGGGGGTTTGTGAGTATCCCCACACCCGCCCGGTGCCTCTCACCCTGGACAACTCCAGAGACGAATAGGATCCAACCCTATTCAGGAGTACAGTTCCAGAACCGAGGCTGTGTGTAGAGGTAAGCACCACCAGATCCAACTGGTATTGCTCCACCTCCTGCACATGTTCCGGCTCTTTCCCCCACAGAAAGGTGACGTTCCACGTCCCCAATGCCAGCTTCTGTCACCCAGGTCTGGTCCTTCACTGCCACCTGTGGAAGTTAGGTGATAAAAATACACGAGTTTAACATATTGTAAACTCCTTGTGACAAAAGGCCATGCTTAACAACTTTGAGGTTTATAAATTAAGAGAAGACATATAGACAAGAAATTACAATGCTTGGTCATTACTAATCTTGTCTACTTTTCCAAAAGTATTCCAGGGTACTATGACACAACCTATTAACCTTACAGGGATGTCTTGATGACACATTGAAATGTGTCAATAAAATAAATACAATGGTTCCAATTATCAGACATCTACTTTGGTGAGGTTTTAACGTTTACCTTGAAACAATTAGTAAATATAAAGTTAACCCATATATGCAGGACACAGGATACTTTTTTGTCATGATTTCTAAGGTGTCTAAAGGGTCTGCTTACTTAACCATTGACTGCGGAAACAAAGAGGAAAGAAGAAGAAATTACAATAAATAAACAAAATCTACAGTGACCACATTCACAACAGCATGGCCTAGTAAGGAAACAGCATTGGTACGTCTTTGTTTACATGTGTGCTAGTGAACCTTTGGCAGGACAATCTTGTGTACATTATACACTTAATAATGTGTACAGGGGTCATTGTGTGCTTTAAACACATTTACTCAAAGAATTGTTGATAAGTAATTAAAGCTCTGTTTTTATGTGTTCTCTGTTGTATGACAGAAACTCTTTCATTTGATTTCAGGTTGATTTCACACTCTACAGGCCACAATGCTAAAACATGGACACAGGATAGTGGAAAGCACATCATGTCTATTTGCAATTCAATACCTTCATAGCGTCATCTCTCACTGAAAGGCACATTCACCACACTGAAGCTGCAGTTATTGTGTGATCCCATTATGTTGCTACCAAGTTGTGTGCTGGCCAAATCGACAACAAACGGCTTTCTCATGATAACACAAATGCTTCATTTGGAATGAATGAGCTTGCCAACCTCAGTGGGAGAGCAGAACGTGCAACAGCAGCCATCTGATTTTTACAAGAAAGAGCAGGGTCTGCACTGCCTTAAGAATGATATTGATGATTCATTCCAGGTTAGTTTAACTTTTTTGTTTTGTCTGTCTCATCTGCCTTGGCAGTGTGCAATTGTTTCTTTCATGACCAAACAGGTAAGACAGTGCTTATCTGAACAGTTCCGAGCACTTAATGTAATCCCTTGTGTAGGAACGCTTCTAATTGTTTGATACTGGCACCACTGACACCATGGTGGAGCTGTGGCAGCATGTAACACAGAAGCATTAGAATTCACAACGGATTTGCTTTTGTGCAAAGTTATTGCTTTGAGTTCCTTCTCTGAAGGTAGTAATTAAGCTAAACACATTGTTTCGTTTTCAACTCACACCTAACGCTACTGTAGTGTTTCTTTTTATTCCCCCTGAAAAATGGTAAACACATGAGTGCAAAACCATTTACATCTCGCATACTGTACTTGAGTGAAAATGAGCTTGAGTGAAATAACTTGTCATCCAAGTGGTCATGTGCTCTTCCTTGGTGGCACTGTTTAATGGGTATACACCTTCAGGTTGACTCCCAGGTGGTCAAATGGCATACAGGTTGTCATGTGACCTCCCTTAGTGACACTGTTTAATGAACACACTTCAGGGTTACTTAGCTTCACAGGAGGGGAACCTGATCTCATCCACACCTGCTGACGAGGCCCACCTGATCCTGCTGCCTGATCCAACAACCCGCCTCCATTCTGCTCCAAATCTCCAATCCCAGAACAGAATTCAACGCAGACATCCAAACTGACCAATCCACAGAGGAAAAGTGCAAAGTTTAAATGCGTTCAGAGACAACGCACAGTGACTAATTTATGAAGGTGACCTAGCAACTGCATGCAAGTCTTTGAGTAGAACAGTCAAGGACTTGGCATGATGTTACCCCATGTAGTTAACTTTGGTAAGAGCTTGGTGGTTACAAAAGCAGGGTTTTAGGTTTAAGTCCCAGAGCACCAGAATGAAAAAATTTCAAATAATTTGCAGTGTTGGCACTAACTATTGTAACTAAGTTGCTCTGGTTAAGACTAAGAGCATCTGCTAACTAATGCTGTTTGTAATAGCAGAGCAAAAATACTGATTTAGGCTCATACAATATCTTGCTGCAAAACAACTAATTACCTTATTTAAAGCTATAATCCACAATAACTACATTCATTTCTGGACTTTCAAATGATTGATTTAGTGTATACCCACTGATTGTTGAAGCAGATTTAAATAAGTATAAATGCATTTTGAGATGAATTATTTCAACTGTCAGACCAAATCAGAAAGAGAACGAACATAAATACTGTTTTCTTTAATGTTTGTGAGCAATATAAATGTAAGCCACCATTGTATATGCTCAAAACATTGTTAAACCAAATCTACATAATATAATGAGGGTTCATTCATCACATCCAGAGACCTGCTTAGCAATTAGAGAGCAGTTTCATCTTTCCAGGCCCATCCTTTATCAGTTATTTTTGCAACTGCACAGTCTACTTTTTTTTAGGTACCTAACAAGCATGATGTAGTTACAATTTTAACTTTTGTCTGTGCAGCCTGGCCTGCCATCGGTTCTCTGTGCTGTTCCACTCACCCCTTCTATCTGTGCTGTGAATATGGTACAGTTGAATGGGCTCTCCCAGTTCACTGCCTTCAAACAGGAGGATCAGGGCCTGATATAGGGATGAACGGAGGCCAAAGGGAATCACAAGTGTACCCAAAACAAAAACGCACACACTCATTCTCTCACTCAATTATTTTCTAGTCATGAAATGTACAATTTTCCAATTGATGTTGATGCTGTCCAAAGGCTAAGCAGAGCATAAAAGCGGAATGTCAAATTGAAACCATCACCCGTTTCATACCTCACCGTTTCATACCTCATCGTTTCATACCTCATTGTTTCATACCTCACCGTTTCATCCCTCATTGTTTCAAACCTCACCGTTTCATACGTCACTCACTGTGCACCCATGGTGAAATACTGTAAGACTCTTCTTCACTATTCCCAATTAGGACAACCTTTCGTGTCTCTTCAAACATGTAGAAGAATTTGCTGTCAATCTCAATTTGAGCAGTCATTCTGTTCAGTGATGAGTCATAGCTAGGCTATTCAATGTGCAGATTAATTGAATGAGTCATATTGCTCAATCAGCATGGGCCTTTTAATGAATAATACCAGTTACTGTTACTTGGTACAGGGGCATTAAAATGGTTCTAGCACTGAGAAGTTACTGGCCATTTCCTGAAAGCATTCAGGAGACAAAAGGTTTGAACAAGGATTTCAAATGTTTTTCAAACGGTTCCTATACATGACAAGAACAAAAACCCTAGCCAAGTACCTAAGAAACATTGCTTTTATCGTTTAAGGCAGGGTTATGCAATTCTTAACCTATGAGGTCCAGAGCATGCCTGTTTTCTGTTCTACCTTATCATTAATTGCACCCACCTGGTGTACCAGGTCTAAAAAAGGAAACAAATTAGAAGGTTGCAGTGAAACAATGGAGTGGAACTGCCTCTGAGGGCCAGAGTTGAAAAGGGCTGGTTTATGGGGTTGGTGGTCATTCGGGGTGACACCTTTAAAGGTCTATGTCCCTTGAGTTGGAAGATGTGTGATAACAGTGTTGGGGTGATTCAGGTGACACTTTTAAAGGTCTATGTCCCTTGAGTTGGAAGATGTGTGATTACAGTATCGATGTCATTTGGGGTGACACCTTTAAAGGTCTATGTCCCTTCAGTTGGAAGATGTGTGATAACAGTGTTGGGGTCATTTGGGGTGACACCTTTAAAGGTCTATGTCCCTTGAGTTGGAAGATGTGTGATAACAGTGTTGGGTCATTTGGAGTGACACCTTTAAAGGTCTATGTCCCTTGAGTTGGAAGATGTGTGATAACAGTGTTGGGGTCATTTGGTCATTTGGGGTGACACCTTTAAAGGTCTATGTCCCTTGAGTTGGAAGATGTGTGATAACAGTGTTGGGGTCATTCGGGGTGACACTTTTAAAGGTCTATGTCCCTTGAGTTGGAAGATGAATGATAACAGTGTTGGGGTCATTTGGGTGACACTTTTAAAGGTCTATGTCCCTTGAGTTGGAAGATGTGTGATAATAGTGTTGGGAGCATTTGGAGTTAACACTTTTTATCACACACCTTTCCTGGTATTTCACCCATTAGGAATTAACCCTATGGCAACCAATGTCTGCATACAACCAATTGTTGATCATGTATTCACATGTATGTTTTAAAAGATTGGATTAACAGCTATGTTAATTGAGGGAGAGCGGATAAATTAGTGAATTGAGAAAATTGGTGTTTGGGTGGGAGGGAGGGTGTCAGTTTTGGTTGTTGGGGGGCATTTAAAGGGATTGGGAGGGGGATAAATGTTCATGTTTCCTATAATGTACATTTGTTACTTTCAATAAAAATAAAAATAAAAACTTTCTGGTTGATCGAGCAGTGTAATAACAATCAGAGCGTCTTAGTGAGATATGTAACTATCTGAGATATGTAACTATCTGAGGAAAGACGAGAGACCGATATGTTATCTTCAGTAAAAGGTACCCAACTTTGAAACAAGCAGGAACAGTGTGATGTATGTGATTGTGTCTATTTTCTACAGTTTTAAATCCCCTTTCATAGCCCAAACACTTGCAATAAATTGAAATGGAGGTGCAAGTGCCTTTTCAAATGTATAACTACCAATAGATAAACCATATTCCACATGCTGGTAGAAAGGAAAGCTAAAAAGAGCTACAGTAAAACAGGATTTACTCATCAACCCAGTTGCTTTATTCGCTGCATCTATGTGCATTCATTGTTGTCAGTATTAAAGTTACTTCCAACTCTGCTCCTGCTTCCGCCTCATTACACTGAGCTTAAGCGTGACAAAATAGCAGACTGTATTAGGATGCAGCAAGTTGTTCAAACAAAATACTAGTAGAGCACCCGTTTCTCCTGAACAAGTTCAGCAGGAAACCCAACGATTGTCATCCATTCTTCAAAGCCATGGATGAGTGTGTCTACAATCAGGTTTTGGGCTCCCTGTCTGGTAGTGAGAGGGTGGGGAAACCCATCCTCCAGCTGACCCGCAAGGTGCTCCAAACGGCGGCTGTGATATGGAAGAGGGGTGGACCGGAGGCAGACAACTATGAACAATTCTCAAAGAAACTCATAGACATTTTTTCCCCCCTGTCCGGGACCCAACAAGGTGGTGTGTCACCTATCTGCCTCCGGTCTGGTTAGCAACCAGCCACCATCAGAGTTCCCTCTACCCAGATAGCAGTGATTGGGAGTGGCTGGGAAGCCGATGACTGACATCTGCCTCATGAAACACGAACAATCTGACACCGCCCGAGACGCCAGCAGTCCAGCCCCCTGCTGAGATGCCTACACCCATGTCAGCAGCGTCACCACCACAGCGGGAGCCGTCCAATCCTACTTCCCTGCCGGACTGTAGATTCACCTGCTGCACACTCCTACGCCTCCCCTTATCAATCACCGTTCCATCTTTGCCTCCTGAGGCCATGGGACCGAAGGTGTGCTGGGGAGTTAAAAAAACTGAGAAAAAAATGGTGGGGGGTTTTGGGGGGGTGTTATGAGGACTGGGGCTGGTTGGGTGGAGCGGACCAGATGGGGGTGGTCTCCCAAAGGAGAGGGTCACGACTTTTGAATGACCATAATTACTGCATATGATATTTATTTATAGTAATATATTTAAAGTTAATGATGTAAAATACACAAACAAATAAGACAGGTATGCTATAAATTTAAAAGTATGAACAGATTTTTGGCAAGAAGCACTGTCTGTTGTATACTGAAAGACACTGGCTGTCATAGTGGAAAATACCTGTTGAAAACAAATAAGGAGATGCAGTGATACATTTTATTGTTTGTTGATGAAACTAAACTATAGAGTTTTCCATATCATACATTGGTTTCAGATAACCACCTGGCCATGTCCATTTTGGCCATGGGGCAATGTAAACAGAATAATTGTGTTTAATATTTGTCGATGTAAACATTAAATCTGAAAATATCCATTTAAAATTTTCTTTCAATTTGACAAAATATTTTTCTCTTTGACCATTAAGAGTTTGAATTTTTTATGCAGCACTCAACTTTTTAATTTTAATTTAACCTTTATTTAACCAGGTAAGTTGACTAAGAACAGTTTCTTATTTACAGCAACGACCTGGGAGCAATTAGGGTAAAGTGTCTTGCCCAAGGACACAACGACATCTGGCTCAGTCGGGAATCGAACTGGCAACCTTCTGACTACAAGTCTGACTCCCTACCCACTGAGCCATCTGCGAAACTGAGTGTATGATTTTGTTGGGCAAAGAATGGGCTCCTGTAAGTGGTTTGGTATCCCTTTGTATTTAAATAACATTTGACTTGAGCAACCGATGTATAACGTGATCAAAAACACACCCATCGCGATAGACCTATTGCATTCTTTCGTAAAACACATTTCTTTTAGGCTGTTTAATAACATAAATGCTGTGATATATATTAAAGGAAAAATGCATTTTTTTGTGATCTAAATAAGGGTGCTGATGATATTTAGAGACACCACAGGTGTATGATTTTACTGCTTTCATGTGAGGCCCCAAGTAATTCGAACCCTGATTAGCACTTAATATCATAGTTGTATATGGGTGCTGGAAGTTGGGCAACAGCCAACAGGTTGACGTCCCACCGGCCCTTGATTGACCAGTCCCTATGCTCGTAAAGTTCCAGTCCTTTTATTCCCTTTATTTTCTCGTCATATCTCGTCTTTGCATTATGATTTAGTTTTAGGCGGTATGGTCCGAAAATGTTTGTTTTGTCCCAATGCATTTTGTAGGATTCTGTTTTTCACGCGAAGTTTTCATTATTTTCATGCCATAACACTAACCTACTATGCCAGCCCATGTAAACACCAGCCCTGGCCAAAATTTCCCCTAATTCTTTGCGTTTTGATGACGTTGCCGCTCACTTGGTCACATGTTTTAGCAATCTCTATAGCCTTTAAAGCAGCTGATGAACCAACTGGAACAACAGCGGGAATGCGTCGGATTCCCGGAGGACTTCTGTCGCTGCTCACCCGCCGGCGGACCGCACATCCTCCATGTCTGCCAATGACGCTCCGTGCGTGTCCAAAAGGTTCTATCCGTTATTAATACATCCATGGTTCTATCTGGTATGGTTTGTTTCTCCTGGTAGTAGGGTTTTTCTTTTGACAGTGCTGAAATCTGCTGCCATCTTGTGGAGAAACACATTCATAACATTGAGCACAGGAACACCAAAGTAGGAAGAATAGCGGACCGGAAGTGAGCTTTTAGCTTGAAAAGTAGAAGCTCAGGCACGGCACCAGACGGGAGGGCATGAGACGAGAGGGCATGAGACGGGAGGCTCCAGGCTGCAGCCATACACTCTTGGGAATGCGGGACCACATAGCTTACTAACCACACACCACAACACCATAGAAAGAGCAATCACCAACTTCTCTTATTGGGAATTTATCTCTACTTTTAACGATTTTTTAAGGGGATATTTTTTATTATTCTTTTTTTAATGACAGTACAGGGGGAAGCAGGTAGGGGAAGACAGAGAGTAAGGGCGCAGACAGTCGGCTGAGCTGAGGCATGTGTAGACAAGAGTCTGGAACACTATACCAACTCTGTCACAGGAATTTGTCTTGCTCATACATGAAATAACACTTACTATGTACGTTCATCCTTCACAAAACCACCGAATTGTATTGATGCTACATAAAGACTATGGTCACAGCCCACCCATCATATCTTCATTGCTGGACAATAATTGAACACTGATAAACAATGTGACCTTTACAATGGGCTGTGTACCTTCAGATCCCCCACCCGGTACAGCCAAAAGAGGACTGGCCACCCCCTTGAGTCTGGCCTCTCTCTAGGTTTCTTCCCAGGTCCCACCTACTAGGGAGTTTTTCCTAGCCACTGTGCATCACTTGTGTTGCTTGCTTTTGGGGGTCTCGAGCTGGGTGTCTGTCAAAGCACTTTGTGAAAACTGCTGTTGTAAAAAGGGCTTTATAAATAAATTTGATTGTTTGAAATTTGACTATGTATATACAGAGCTTTTATATATTAAAATTTAGCTGTTGTTGGTGTAAACAATGTTTCACCAACAACAGCTCACTATGATCAAATCCCATCAGGGAATACTGTCTTTATACTGTTATGCGCCTATGTCAAATAAAAAAAGAAAATAATTTAACTTTCAATAATTTACTTTCAGTGACTTCAAACCTACATACCATGTGAACATCCAGTTGAATACAGAAGCATACAGTCCTGCTTTACTTATTCTGTTCATTATCATTTCTTGAGTATATCAGAATCATAAAAAAATTATTTTGCATGAATATGCAAGGAAACTAGGAAATAGGTTTAAAAACCCTAGGTTACTTTATACATTTGGCTGTATTTATAAATTTCAGAGTGTACTATAATACTGTATGACAGTCGGTTACTGATCACATCTAGTTATGTGTGAATCATGAATAAATCTTTTCAGTAAACTGGTTGTACTGAAATCACTGCTTGAAAAAATCATTAGTTCATCATGTCAATCAATTTTCCGCAAGAGAAATTCACGCCGATATTGCCGATAAAGTCGCGCAGATTGCAGTCAGAGTTGCTTTCAACACCTCCCAACTGCCCATTTTTTGTTGTTTGTGGCAACCATTTTTTCCCAGTTCTCGAGCCTAAAGGATCTCCAACCGATATTCAGAAACAGTCCTGTGCACAGCAGAGAGTGAAGGCCTCCGTATACTCACCATTGCCGACCTGTCGCGAAGCAATGTGATGTCAAAATTATGTAGATCTCACTGGCGTGCCAGGATTTTAAGTGTTGCCACAGTAACTTTAAAAAAGTAATCTGATTACAGATTACTGATTAAAAATTTAACTTAGTTACTTGACAGGTTACTTGATTTTAAAAGTAATTAAGTTAGATTACAAGTTACTTTATTAGTTAGCGACAACACCCCCGCTGCCGCAACATAAAAATGACAACCGGTTTTGCCAACACTCACTTTATTGGAAGTGCATTTTTAACAGTAACGTCAACAATGTATCTCCTGACATTTTAAGTTAAACTTAAAAACTTATTTATTGAATTCACTTAACATAAATACTTGTTTTTATAAATATAAAATAAAGAAAGTCTTTCTTGACCTGACATATATAACTGTTAACACTGTAATGGCAAAACTTACTATTTATAATCTACATTGTTAATAAATGTAACAATTGAATTCTGTTTAACTATTTCTTTAGTTTTTTCAAAATAATAGCGCTAATTTGAATTCACTGCAATAATCACTGTTAATTCATTATAAAGCTAGTGAATGGTAACCATATGCAATTGTATTGTGTTTAAAGAAACAATAAGAGTATATGATAGTAAAAAATAATTTAACATGTTTTTCATAACTTTTTATTAGAAAGAGTATTAAATATGTTGTAGACAAAATTTTATTGAAAATATTGTCGGTGTCTCATGTGAAAACATGATTACATTTGAAAAAAATCGAGTTCATGTTGCTGGCATAATATATTGTTGCCAGGCAAATGGTCCTTGCCTATAGCTAGTGACGGCACTGACTCAAGGGGGTAAGCTTGGACCCGGAATTTGAAGCAGCCCTGGGTGGATTCTGATGCTACCTGGCTATCACCTCACATTTGCATTCCATAGACTCCCATTCATTTTAGGGTCACTTTGATAATTTTACATCTGAAGCATTTAAAGACTCTATTTGTCAATTTTTTATTTATAAAGAAAAAGGACAATGTATAGAAAGCTCCATTACCTTGTATCTCACGTTATGACCCCGTAGCAGCCAGTTTTTGTGAAAATATGCAAACTGTTGTGTCATAACCACGGGACTGCTGTCGCACAGTAGAGAAATTAACGTACAGTCCAGGAGAAGCTTGCAGGCAATCGGGGGACGTGGAGGCATACAGTCAAGAGAGAAGCCCATAGAGAGTCCATGAAAAACATCAGAACAAAATATTTCAGCAACAATTTGATGGATTGGAAATACTTCCTACTCATGCTCTCCATCTCTGCAAGAGACAAGATCCGGAAAGATTCAGATTTTCGCACGGCTATGAGAAGAATTACAACTTTCAGAGACATTGCTCACGTCACATCTAAGTCATCACACTAAGCTTGAGGCTGCGCAGTAAGCTCAGCTACCACAGAAATAGTGCTTCTAATTGACTTCACTGCTCTCCATAGTATTTAATGGCGTCTGTTTGTCCATTCATTTTACTGTCTGCTCCGACTGTCCTCATGCTGAAAACGTGACTTGTCGCATATGTGACTTCACTCGCCGAGACGCAAGAAGAAAGCTAAAATATATTTTTTTACTAAGGAAAATGACAAAAATAATAACGCACAGTGACTTGAATAAGTAACTTTATCTGATTACTGGTTTGGAAATAGTATAGTAACGTGTTAGATTACTCGTTACTGAAAAAAGTGGTCAGATTAGAGTAACGCATTACCTGCATCACTGATGACAGGTTACTAGTCACATCTCATTCATCACAATATGTTAGTGTGCACCATATGATACTGTATGACAGGTTACTGGTCACATCCCATTTATCACAATAGCCGCTTTCCGACCGCAGGGATTTTTGCAGTTCCTAGAACATAACGTTCCTATAACCCTTTTTTTCTTGTGTTCCGATAGAAGAAATTGCGGGATTATTTAGTTCCTCGCACCGCCGTTCCTATAACCTTTTTAGCTCCTACTCCAGAGCAGGGTCTTTCCCTTTTCCCTTTTCCTAGGTCTACGTTGATTGGTCCAATTGGCCGGTCGCTTTGTTTGTCTGTTGCGTATAATACTGCATATTATGCTGGAGCCTTCGTCTTTTGTGTTTCTGTGTTAAGTAGCTACGCTACTCAATTTCTATGACTCCAGCCTAGTTTTTAAACGCCGCGGTTCAAACTCCGTAGGACTATATTATCAACACAACATTCTTTTTTTAAAATTGTATTGGATGTCTTTTTCAGCCTCGTAATCTGAACGAACAGCAAGCCGCTGAAGGAACCAGGAAAACAACCAGATCATCCGCATAGACATAAGATGATTTACACACTTATCTCCAATCATACACCCAGTGTTACAAACATTAAACTGTGAAATGTTGTTGTATGTGGCGCTATGCTAAAGTCTAGAGACGACGCTATAAAAGCCTGTTGTGGTGCCTGCGTCACTCTCTTACCCCTCCTACCAGTTCCTATGGCCACTTGACCAGTGCGAATGCAAATAGCAAAACCGGTTTTGGGGGAGAGTAGTTAGTACAATTGTTTAGAAGTGGACTGTTCCGATAACTACGTTCCTGTAACTACTTGGTCGGAAAGCGGCTAATATGTTAGTGTGTACCATATGATACCGTATGACAGGTTACTGGTCACATCCCATTCATCACAATATGTTAGTGTACCATATGATACTGAATGACAGGTTTCTGGTCAAATTCCATTCATCTCAATATGTTAGTGTACCATATGATACTGTATGATAGGTTACTGGTCACATCCCATTCATCACAATATGTTAGTGTACCATATGATACTGTATGACAGGTTACTGGTCACATCCCATTCATCACAATATGTTAGTGTACCATATGGTACTGTATGACAGTAGATAACTCTTCACATGCACCTTCATTTTGCAAAGTTTACATATACACGTTCATTTATCTCACCTAAAACTCTCTCATGACAGTGAATTCAGAACAATTGCTTCCATCAAAGGCAACACAAAGATGGATGATATTCTATACCTTGAGGACAATATGACCCCCAGACCAGTACAAGACAGAGCTGGTGATGGGCCACTAGTGATTAGCTTCCATAAGCCTCAGCATTGTCCCAGGCCATCAGCCATGTCTTTTATGGTGTAGTAGTACATAGTGTTCATGTATAGCTGGACATTGGAAAGAAAAAAATCCTGTATGCAGCCCGGTCCCCGACAGATGATAACTAGCCTGCTATAAAAGGAGTGGTCAGTATGGAAATCCTTCATGTCAATCATCAGCTCATTGTAGATGCAGTAAAATACTGTAATCAGATTACAACACAATCACACAATGTACCCCGCTATTATATAAACCAAGACAGTATGTAGCCATGGTTATTCTGCACTAAAGTAAATAGATAAACATACACATCATGTACACACAATACACACTGTTTTACACAATGCAAGTTTACCCCACACACGTATTTGAAATGCCCCCTCACCCAGACGCGTCATGCACCTATGTTTTTTAACGGGGCACAGTGTGCACAACACATGGAAACGTGTCCACAAGTACAGATATTAAAAGGAAAATCAACTTTGCTCAAAAATCTGAGGGGGCACGTGCCTCAGTTTCAATGGGCACGACGCCTCTGCCCTCACCCCCCCACACACACTTATTCACAAGATAAATTATAATTCAACCAGGAATACTGAGAAAGAAAAACATTTATACCTAAAACTTCTTGTTTTCTAAAATATGTCACATGGAAACTGATGAGGTGAAGTGAAGGTCCGGTCCTTGCCCCTACCTGTTCTTGCCTTGGTCCCCTGACCAGACGGGTGGCCTCTGTAGGTCCAGGGATCGGGCTCTTCATCCCCTCAGTGGTGAACATGGTCCTCTGCTCCATGTTATGGAAATGACAGTTGAGTCTCACAATACTTATTTCAGTGTGTATGTGTGTTTGTGTGTGTGTCATATCTCTAATTCATCCCCTAGAACCTCTGTCATCACCTGACCCTGTGCAAACAACCCATTGGACATCACTGTTTAAACAAAACATACATTGAACAAATGGAATGGGATTACCAGCCAGCTTCTTTCGAAGTAATATAAAAAGCAATAGCTGTCTCACTTCTGTTGATGCTAATGTTTCGTTTTCAGTCATTAAATATTAATCTCACATAATACCGTAGTTAAGTGTCGAAAGTCAGACAGCTAGGATTACAGTGATGACTGGTTGAATAACTGATTCTGTTCTATTGTTGGGCATTTTAGCATCAGATGCTTTCTCTCTCTCTCTCTCTCTCTCTCTCTCTCTCTCTCTCTCTCTCTCTCTCTCTCTCTCTCTCTCTCTCTCTCTCTCTCTCTCTCTCTCTCTCTCT
>JACXGM010010349.1:0-26394 GCA_016801145.1 Umbra pygmaea | reverse complement strand
TATAGGGGAGAGAGATTTTAATGATTTGTATAGGGGAGAGAGATTTTAAAAGTATGTATAGGGGAGAGAGATTTTAAAAGTATGTATAGGGGAGAGAGATTTTAATGATTTGTATAGGGGAGAGAGATTTTAAAAGTATGTATGGGGGAGAGAGATCTCGAAAGTATGTATAGGGGAGAGAGATTTTAAAAGTATGTATAGGGGAGAGAGATTTTAATGATATGGCAGTGATCCTAACCAATGCCACAGCACACTTACCTCCACATCATCCAAGGCAACAGGGGCGTTTTTATCTTGGCAAAGTTTATAATATGCAGAAATATGAGTTATATAGTGTGCTCTCTGCTTCTATTTAGGATGAAGGATATGCTTTAGAGTCATTGAAGTTGCTACTGGTTTGGAAATTTTAGAAAGGGGAAACTTTTTTCCCACATGAAGGTTAAAATGCTGAGACACTTTCTGTACCTGAGAAACGTTTTACTAGTGACCCTTATCCAAATCCAGAGGCCCCACACATAAAAACACACACAAATGCACTCTGCCAAACACAAAACTATATATCACAGCCAAATGGAAATGTGTCACTAGACCTTTATTTACCCTCCACTTCTTAATTGAAATCTTAAATAAATACAAATCGGCACTGAAGCTGTGGCCTACTGCTGTCTGCAGCAGACAGAATAATATTCCTTTCAAACCTAGATGAACCCTGACAATGTCAACATGCATTGAACTATTATTTCATATTGTTAAGGACCTTGAAAGTGTATTGTTGAAAACAAAGTCAATACGTTATTGTATATGATTTCTGCTGCACAACATATGAGACCTAGGTACGTAAAATGAATCCCTACAGTACAGAAGGTTAGTGTATCTCAATATAGATGTTTCTTTTCTTGTCAGGGATTGATATGAAAGACAGAGGTGTATACAGTAGTCAGGAGTATTTCTTTTGTGCACAGATTATAAAGATTTGCTTGAACATTAAAATAAGTAAAGGCCAGGTGTCTCATGGAGGACAATATAAACAGAGGTTAGTGTGGTTATTTTTCCTTATGTGACCTGAGTGTGTATTCCTTTCAGGGTGCTGAGTGATAAACAACAGCATTGGATGTGCTTTAGAAGTGTGACGGTGGTGTAGTGTGGAGGTAGAGGCAGGGAGACCAAAGGCAGGTAGATGATGGTTTGGATGCTTTACTTAATATTGGTCCAAGAAATGTACACACAAATACAATGCAGGCAACTTTATTGGCGAGTGCACAACAGTCTATATTAGAAACTTCCCTATACTCATGCTCTATAGCTGCACAGATGCTTAAAGTATCTAAAAAGAACGTACACAATACTCAAGCCAAACATCACTCTTCTCACACTTACGTTATAGCAGTACACCTCCTAGACATACGCAAACTACAGCAACAGCATTCCAATGAATAGAGTCACACACGGTGACAATATAATAATGACCGACACCTCTCCCTAGTTTGGACAGCGTATATATAACTAAAGCTAACTAACTAATCACTCACGGCTGAATGTTTGCCATTCTTCCTTGCAGATCCTCTCCAGTTCCTTCAGGTTGGATGGTGAACATTGGTGGACAGCCATTATCAGGTCTCTCCAAAGATGCTCAATTCGCCTTTGGCTAAGCCACACCCTAGAATGTAGATTGACCAATCACAGCGCAGCCAAGAACGAGCTCCCACAGAGGTCACACAGGCATCTCATATTTCTGGTCTCGGCAGGCTATTACCGTCGTAGTTTTATAAAAAAATATGGTTAAAAGTTGTGCCTGGGGCATTTGTAACACAGATACGCGTTTCCCAGATAGGTTGGAGGGGGGTGTCCATTTTCTTTCCTTCCCAAAACCGAAGTCAAATCCTGAGAAGTGTTAGCTAACGTTAATTTTACCTAGCACTACCGGTTGTTGATACGCTAGCACACACTGCTAATGAATACAACATTATACTCGCGTAGACCGTTTGCTTTGTAATAACGATTATAGAAGTGAATAGAGACCTACCCAGCTTTGCATGAACAGTGTGGCTCCTTGATATTGTTAGTCCCAGCCTCCGTCTCGATTAGTAGGATATGCGGTGGGTCATTTTTTGACTGTGACCGGTATGCTTTTGCCTCTATTTGGATGCCTTGTGTTCCTTGCGTTTCACCTGTATGTCTTGAATATAGCCTTCGAACGCATATTGTAGCCCCTTTTGCCTACTTCTATCAGACATTTTATTTGCTGGTTTATAAGAGTTTGGAAAAATTTTAGCAGGAAGAGCTGTCACAGCATAAGCCATGTTGATACCAAACCAGAGCCCAGATGAAGTTGTCGGATGTAGCAACAGTAACTAAGGGGGGCGGAGCTTAGCAAAAGGTGAATTGGGTTTAGGTCAGGGCTCTGGCTGGGCCAGTCAAGAATGGTCACAGAGTTGTTCCGAAGCCGCTCCTTCATTATTTTAGCTGTGTGTTTAGGGTCATTGTCTTGTTGGAAGGTGAACCTTCGGCCCAGTCTGAGGTCCTGAGCACTCTGGTTGAGGTTTCCTTCCAGGATATCTCTGTACTTGGCCGCATTCATCTTTCCTTCAATTGCAACCAGTCGTCCTGTCCCTGCAGCTGAAAAACAGCCCCATAACATGATGCGGCCACCAACATGTTTTACTGTTGGGATTGTATTGGGCAGGTGATGAGCAGTGCCTGTTTTTTTCCACACATACAGCTTAGAATTAACGCCAAAAATTTTAAACTTGGTCTCATCAGACCAGAGAATCTTATTTCTCATAGTCTGGGAGTCCTTCATGTGTTCTTGCAGGCTTTCATATGCAGGCTTTCATATGTCTTGCACTGAGAAGATTCTTCTGTCGGGCCACTCTGCCATAAAGCCCTGACTGGTGGAGGGCTGCAGTGATAGTTGACTTTGTGGAACTTTCTCCCATCTACCTACTACATCTCTGGAGCTCAGCCACAGTGATCCTTCGGTTCTTCTTTGCCTCTCTCACCAAGGCTCTTCTCCCACAATTGCTCAGTTTGGCTGGACGGTAAATACACTAACTAGCTTCAGTAAACTAAGAATTATAAACAATTAGATGACCCAAGTTTTCAAAGGTAGCTATGCTTTGTAGGTACGACGAATAACATACTAGACTTACTGTTTGGGTAGAGAATGGGTCCCACTTTTGGGTTTTTCTTTCCAAATGGCCTCATTGAAGCTATGAAGTTCTTCTGTTGGCCTATTTCATGCCAACTCCATTTTAAGTTATAATTGGTGTAATCCACTACACCGTTTTGGCATGATATCGGGAACGCAGTTAAATAGCCTCAGTAGGTAAAGATGTGATTTTCTACACGGCTACTTCGTTTGAACCTAAAGAGTCACGTTCAATGACGTTCTGACGTTCTGCTGTGTTGACCAATGGGGAACTGCAAGCAAATGTTTTCTACTTGCTAGCAAAATTTTTACACAATATGACCAAAAATGTTGTTTTCAATTATATAATATTTGATTAAAACATGTGTTTAGATTTAGAAAAAAATTGTTTGGTTTGCAAAGCAAAACGTTTTGATTGCGATATAAAGACACAAATGTAGCTCCATAGGTGACATGGTTTGATGAACCATGTGCGTGGTTGGATGCACCATGTGTGCACCCCACGCCATCCCACAGATCTGTCCAAGGAGTTGCAGACAAAAGGCAGGGTTAGTGGGAACATGAAAAAAAGACCAATTGGGAGGGGAGAAAATGTGAAAAATCATAAAAAGAATTTAAAAATAGATGCAGTGTGGTACCATTGCAGTTAACAAAATCATGATTTAAACCTCCCATTTATGTGCATAAAGTAAAATCACTGTCATACCTCATCCATGAAACTCCATGTTTCAATTCTATGGCTTTGATGACATGGGGCACAGATCATGACATAGAGCACAAAAACATGACAAAACTGTGAACTGCATCTGCAGGGCCGTAGCTAGAGGATTCGGGCCCCCTGAAAAAATCTTGATGTGGGCCCCTACCACCCTCATCATATCCTGCTGAATATAAGAACATAGTTAGGAAATGGAAGACCACAGGCACAGTTCTTGTTAAGACCAAAAATGGCAGGTCAAGTAAAATATTGGAGGCAAAGAATGGTGAGAACGGTCAAAAACAGCCCACAGACCACCTCCAAAGACCTACAACATCCTCTTGCTGCAGATGGTGTCACTGTGCATCATTTAACAATTCAGCACACTTTGCAAAAGGAGAAGCTGTATGGGAGAGTGATGCGGAAGAAGCCTTTTCTGCACAGTGCAGTGGGGGCCCCTATTACTGTCACCACCTTTCACCTCAATAGCAACCGCCCTGTGCATCTGTAAGAATGTCTCTGTCAATAGGACTTCGTTAACCTTTCAAACAGGCTCAAGTTGTGTGACTACATTTAAACAAAAATGTAAGACCTCAAGCAGAATTCTCTGCATAATGATAGGTAAACAAACAGAAATATGTTGCACAGTCACATTTTCTCTTGATGATACACTAACATTGTCCAGCTGGTTTAGAATGGAGGGTTATAGCAAATACAGAGGGTTTACCACAAGATGTATGCCTCAAAAACAGGAAGACTAGATTAGAGTTTGCTTGAAGTCAACTGACCAGAATCCAATTGAACATCCATTTCACTTTCTGAAGTCAAAATGCCCAAAGAACAAGCAGGAACTGAAGATAGCTGCGGTAAAAGCCTGATGGCAGAGCATTGGCAGGGTGAAACCCAGCATCTGGTGTGTTCCAGACTTCAGGCAGTCATTGACTGCAAAGGATTTGCAACCCATTATTAAATCTCACAGTCACAATGCATTCATGATTATATTTGTTAGTCCATGTAACATTTGGTGCTTGGTCAGAGGAGTCCAATGGATGATGAGCACACTTCCTTCTTTATTAATGAAGAGGAGTATAAATAGAGCAAGTGCCAACATGGCAACAGATAATACCCAAAATAAGACTGTAATATCTTAACACAGGCAAATTTATAATTACTGCAGTAGACAGAGCTCTAGTATGGTAGTAGTAGAAGTTGTAGTTGTAGTAGCAGTAGTACTAGTAGTAGTAGTAGCAATAGTAGTACAAAACAGCACACAACAACAAAATACAGCAGACAATAATATCCCACAATTCCCCACAGTCCCATCAACCCTTAAATAGGCACCTAAATGCCTAACATTGAGCATGTGTGCCTTTTTAATGATGATGATGGGAGGGAATTGATGGGACAGTGATGTCTAGCAGGTAGAGCCTCAGAACCAGGAGGGATGACAGTATTCCCCTCTGACGCACAGCCCTGGCGGCGTGGTGCACTGTAAACGTTCGGTATACTCGCTGTTGCCGACCTGGCGTGCGACAATGTGACGTCATGGGAGCGCCGTCAGTATTTATACTCGCACTGGTGCTCGTCTAGTTGCAGTCTTCTCCTGAACAGAGGTGTTGCAACTGAGGAAAGGCTACCGGCATTACTATATCTACGGACTAGAAGAAGAAGAAAAAGGTAAACACTGGCAGAACTGGCAGCAGCATTGACCTCAATGTCAACCAGCCTGATCTCATAGAATTCTGTGAAATGAACACGGACCAAAATCCGTGGCAGTTACACGGAAGTGCAGAAAAGTCAGCGATGGGCAGACAGAGATGATGGCTTGTTGATTTCACTGAATTCAGTGTGAGCTTGCTGTTAAATCAATCTAAGCCTTACCCAAACCCTTACCCTAACTTTAACCATTCAGAAACCTTGCTGTAAAGTTGATCTAAGCCTTACCCAAACCCTTACCCTAACCTTAACCACTCAGAAACCTCGCTGTTAACTCATGTAACATGTATCTGTATGTTGGAATATATTGTTTGGAAACATGGTGACAGTGAGGAAAAAAGGATCAAAAAGCACATTTGCAACACGTCTGCATCGCGCTGGAATAGCAAACAAAATACATGCAAAGTATCCACCTGGATTTGAACTCGCAATCTCTGGGATGTCACATGTTTATACGCCCACCCACCATCCCCATCCTACCAATCTGCAAAATCTACGCTAATTACACTCTGCGACATCATCATGCAATTCTGTGAAGCTGCCATGGATTTAGAAGTTAAGGGTCCGTGTTTATTTTACAAAATTCTGTGACATCACTTTAATGTCAACAGTGGCTAAGATGATCTTAACTGTGTTGTTATGATGCATTTTCAGTTTTATTATGAACCATTAACTGTGTTATTATGAATCGTTTACTATACCCTCAAACCTGTCCGTGTTTCTTGTTTCCGCTTTGTCACGCATCACAAAAAGAAAAAAAGTGGTGCACGCCCTGTGATTGCGCGCTCTAAAACCTCGCGCCAGGTCTGCAATGGCAAGTGTACTGAAGGCTTTACCCAGGGGACAACCCCAAAACATGGCCCTGGGCAATCAAGCAGGTGCAGGTGGATATCGGGCAGGAAACTGGGGTCCAGGACATCCCGGGCCGGGACCCATCATTGCTCCTTTGGGACATACCCCTACCAATCCACAAGGTATTGGAGGCCACTCCTCCAACCATCTCAAGAGCCAGATCTGCTCACCAGCCTGGTACATGTGCGTCTCCCCGCAGAGTGTGTCCGCCTGGATCTTGTGTCGGCAGATGGCATGCTGGAGAAAGTCCTGTCTGCCTCAGAGTTCCAACACAACCTGGTCAGCCCTCCATTCAGCAGTGATGTGATCGGAGCTGCAACCTTGCCAAAACAATGAATGAACCTGTAATAATTGGCAAATCCAAGGAACCGTTGTACTGCCTCTACCGTGGTTGGGGTCGGCTTATTATGCACAGCTTGAATGTGGTCCACCTTCATCTCCACCCCTGTTGAGGAGATGCGGTATCCCAAAAAGGAGATTGCTAGAAGAAAAGCACTTCTCAGCTTTGACAAACCAATCAGCCATAACATAATGACCATCTGCCTAATATTGTGTAGGTCCCTCTTTTGCCACCAAAACAGCCCTGTCCCGTCAATGCATGGACTTCACTAGACCTCTGAATGTATGCTGTGGTATCTGACACCAAGACGTTAGCAGCAGATCGATTAAGTCCTGTAACTTGTAAGGTGGGTCCTCCATGGATCTGATTTTTTGCCCAGCACATCCCACAGATGCTTGATTGGATTGAGATCTTGGGAGTTTGGAGGCCAAGTCAACACATTGTTGTGTTCCTCAAACGATTCCTGAACCATTTTAGCTTTATGTGAGGGCATATTATCCAGCTGAAAGAGGTCAAAGCCATCAGGGAACACAGTTTCCATGAATGGGGGTACTGTAAATGCTCTGCAACTATGCTTAAGGAGGTGGTACTCTCCGTGTCACACACACCCAGCCATCCAACTGCTGTAAAAGAAAACATGATTAATCAGACAAGGTCACCTTCTTCCATTGCTCTGTGGTCCAGTTCTGATGCTCACGTGCCCATTGTAGGTGCTTTCAGCAGTGGACAGGGGTCATCATGGGCACCTTGACTGGTCTGTGGCTATGCAGCCTCATATGCAAAAAATTGCAATGTACTGTGTGTTCTGACACCTTTCTGTCAGAACCAGCATGAAGCTTTTACAGTAGTTGGTCTGCTGGATCGGACCACAAGGGCCAGCATTCACTCCCCACATGCATCAATGAGCCTTGGCAACCCATGACTCCTTCCTTGGAACTCTTTTGATAGGTACTGACCACTGCAGACTGGGAACACCCCACAAGAGCTGCAGTTTTGGAGATGCTCTGACCAAGTCATGTAGCCATGACAATTTGGACCTTGTCAAAGTCGCTCAAATCTTACGCTTGCCCATTTTTCCTGCTTCTAACACATCAACATTGAGGACAGAATGTTCACTTGCTGCCTAGTATATATCCCACCCATGGACAGGTGCCATGATAACAAGAAGATCAGTGTTAGTCAATTCACCTGTCAGTGGTCATAATGTTATGGCTGATCTGTGTCATGCTTCAACAGTCTTTCAAGCACTGGTCGGACCAAAAAGACATGCTGATCATACATGGCTGTGTACAGTAAGATGTCATTAATGTACACTACCACCCCACGCCCCAACATTTCCCTGAAGATCTAAGTCTTTCCCCGGGCCTCCTGCGGAAGGCAGCTCAAAATTAGCATAGCGTTGTTTGGGATTTGGGTTTGATAAGTCCGATTATCTATCCTGCTACATCGCTCTCTCGTGACTCCTTGTGTTCAGATCGGGCAGGGAGGAAAATCTGAAAACAAAATCACACAAAAAAATAATAATAATAATACCTGGAACACTGATGGAGCATTCACAACACCATACGGCATGACCAGGTTGTCATAGTGGCCAGTCGTAGTGCTAAACGGTGTCTTATGCACGCACAAGATTTTAGGCACTCCTGAGATCCAATTTCATAAAGAAGGCTGCACCATGCATGGCAACAAAGAAAATAATTAAATGACCGCTGTTTAAAAGTCTGCATACTCTCAGTTCTCAATACTTTGTATTGCCACCTTTACAATCAATGACAGTGTGCAGTCATTTGTGATAGTTGTCTATGAGGCCTCAAATTCTTGCAAGTGGTATAGCTGCCCATTCATCTTAGCAAGATGCCTCCAGGTCATGCAAAGTCTTTGGTCGTCTTGCATGAACCGCACCTTTTTTTAAATAAAAGATAGTTCAAAAGACAGTACTGTTTGCATATACAGGCAGGCGCCATCTTGGGAAAACAGCCTGGACCAGTCGAACCACGAACGCCATGCTATGTGAGCTGAACTGTGACTTGGAATCTTCCATGGCAAGAGGTTTTTTGGTCCTTCATGCAGATCAATGAGCAAGACTTACAGCTGGCGATGCATACTAAAATCAAACACAATTTGCTCACAGTCAGCTCACGTAGCACGGCGTTCGTGGTTCGACTGGTCGAGTCTGTTTTCCCAAGATGGTGCCTGCCTGTATACGCGAATAGTACTGTCTTTATCTTTTCAATAAACTTTCTGTACACTTACAAAGTTCTCAATGTTTCAGTTTGCATGTACGGACCCTCATTATGCTACCTTGGAAGTGTGATGCTATTTTGAGCCTTGTTAGTGGTTATTTTTACTTCATCCATGCCCTCACAACTAGCGTTATAAGGTAATTATCAGTACACACTAAAACTGGGCACATTCAATCAGCATGATAACATATCCAAGAGAATGGTCGACTCGGTACCCATGTGTTATTAACCCCTAGGTTCATTTTGCGCCGGAATTGTCCTTTAAAAAATGATCCTTTGCTTCCTCCAAGCTGATATGAATCCTATTACACTGAATCCTATTGATATGAATCCTATTACACTGAATCCTATTGATATGAATCCTATTACACTGAATCCTATTGATATGAATCATATTACACTGAATCCTATTGATATGAATCCTATTACACTGAATCCTATTGATATGAATCCTATTACACTGAATCCTATTGATATGAATCCTATTACACTGAATCCTATTGATATGAATCCTATTACACTGAATCCTATTGATATGAATCCTATTACACTGCTCATTCAACACAGAAGCCTTTAGTTGATACACTACAACCGTCATTGAATACACAGGGCCTCGATCTACACAAGAAGTCGATAGAGCATAACATGACCTTATGCTTATGTTTACCAGACACAAACGCACACGCTCACACTGTTTTAGAGATTGTGAAATAGACAGCAACAGGAGAGACAGAGGACAGTAGGCTACACGAGTTTGGACAATGCATGCTATGATGGAATAGGTGTCTAAACATTGCCTGAAGATTATTTTTTTGCACTTATTTTTGCCAAATATGTCTTGCCTTTCACACATAGTACAAGAACCTGAAAGAAGATTATTTTAGTTCTAATAAGTGACACCATTCTCAGAGCTCAACTAGCCGGACTGCCAAAACGATCCTAAATGTTCTAGTGTTCAATTAAAAAAGAATTAAGTAGAAAAATCACATCTAGGGTCTGGCTACTGGAATTATTGACAACTTGTAAAACTTATCAGTTTACTTTCCTAGGTTAAAAAGTATTTGTGTGTGTTTGAACGTGTCTGTCTTTATGCAGCTATTGACTATTGGGTCAGTCCAGGGGAATCTACAGAGCCAATTGAGTCATTTACATACTAAGTATAATAGTCTATTCGCGAGTCTTACTGATCTACTATGAAGTTTCTAAAGTAACGGATTGTCCTCTATATATACAATCACCTGCATGTATTGGTTAATTTATTCAAATAGCTTTAACATTTTGGATGAAAAAAAATGTCAACGCGATTGAAGGCTGGAGGGAGGGAGAGTAGACATTACACCACGTCAGCTTTGACCAGGCGCGCTGCTGCTACTATCTGGTTCCTTATCCAGGAAGGTGTTTGCTTGCGTGCGTGCGTCTCTCTGTGTGCGCGTAGCCGAGTGGGCGGTTTCACTTCGATTGTCCAATCTTTTATCACCCCTCGGTGCGTCTCCACCTCTATCTTTTCCTCTCCTCACCATCATAGTTCTACGACATCGAGGGACCATAGATAGAGGGGCACAGCGACGCAAGGGAACTGCAATGTAGGCTAGGATACACCGGCCACAATTTATCCCAACCTTCGGACTTGTCAGCCTTTCATCACTAACGGAGCACCAGTGTGAGACAGCGGAAACATATGGCTCACCGAGATATCTGCTGCTGCGGACCATATTGAAGTGACATTGATCCAACCGTCTTTACGGCTGTAGGTTTACATTGGCTATACTGTACACCGAAGAGCTTCCACTCATTGACTACATACTTCCTATGTTAACAGTTTTGTATTTTTATACATTTTTTGTGCTTCGTGTTTTTCAGTTTTCGGTGACCCCGGCAGCTCACTATAAGACATACATCATCACAAGTCGAGGTTTAGCGAATACATTGTATTTGTGAAAATAAAATAATTAGAGGAATAATTCTCTCAGATGACTGAGGGCTTAACCTTTCAGCCCCAGTCACCGGCGCCCTTTCGTCCCATCCTACCACGGGATCCTGCACTGGGAGTTCCCCTCCCCTACCTCGGCTAAGTCCTATTGTTGTTCTTCCTTGTGAACTGCAGCAGAGCGTGTTCGTATCCCCAGGTAACAGATCATGTCGGGGGAGTCGGTGCTGATCCCTGACGACCGGTCATTCAGCAGCTTCAAGGAGGATTGCGGGTGTGATGAGGGCTGGAGTCTGACCTACAATAAGACAGGCCTGACTGTGTTGACACAGACCATAGGTGGAGACGTGGATAAGTCACTCCACAAGCTTAAGGTGAGTACCGGTCAGGCTTAGGAGGTATGTGGACGAGATTAGAATCTATAGAGCAAAATATGGGTACCTTTTATGGAGTTTAGAGCATAACGGACAAGTGCCAGTGGCTACTGGCTCTCATACAATCCCAGTGAGTAGATTAGGCAACACCCAAAAGCTTTACCTAATGTCAATCACTAAACACAGTGATGTCCTTTAGAGCAAACTGGATCGATTATATAAGTAGTGAAACAGGTCCCTTGTCAGGTGTGTGTGTTTTAGGTGCCTGCCTGTACAGTATGTATCCGGGTCTGTGTCCAAATAGCCTGCAAACAGGTGTTCACATGGAGCTGTTTGATGAATGGAGGAGGGGAGAAAGGTGGCTGGAGGAAGGGAGCGGAAATGGAAGGTCAAACAGGATGTGGACTGTGCGTGTGATTTATCAGCTCTGTCGTCACTCTGTTCGAGCAGGCTGCACTCAGACAGGCTTGTGTCAACAGGTGTGTGTGACGTAACCCTCTCCAGGCAGAACTCAGTTCTGTTTCTCACCTTTAAATTAGAATTTAGTCGTCGGTTGAGGAAAGGGTCTAACCAACATTTTAACGACAGAATAAAAAATGTCACCTTTCACCTGGCTTGGGGATTTAGTTGTTTCGTTACTGGTCAGATGCTTTAATCTGTTTCCCTGGTACATGTCTTCTGGCCTTTGAAAAAACAGTGAACTTTGAGTTAAGATAATGAATTTGACTATAACCAACGGAGCTAAGCAGTTCTGATCTGTTACCTCTACTTCCAGACAGATACATTAGAACGGTTAGCCGTCATTTGTCTCTGAATGGGTCAGTTGGGCTGATTTGCCTAAAAGCAGAGTTGAATGTGTGCTTAAGGATAGGCCTGTCTTCTCACTATACACACCTTTAGCCGATAAAACTGTGTGTGTGTGTGAATGTGTGTTTTTGCTCAGTTTGTATGCAGAGGTAATCAGGTGGGTCTTCTCAAAATAGCTTTACAAATACAGACAGACAGTGAGACAGACGAAAAGAGAGAGAGACAAACAAAGAGAGAGGGAGTGAGACAGGGAGAGAGTGAGACATTAAAGTGGTCTTCGTACCCTACAGAGCTGAATGCGCCCACTGGAAAACAACCACATCCTTCTAGTGTCTCCAAACCCCTATGAAAAATGTATGCGTTGTGTGTGCGTTACATGCACGTGCCTGTGTACGGCTGCTAGCTCAGGAGGTGGGGATGCTAAAGAGTTAGTGATGCTAAAGATCTTGTTCTCTCTATTTATAGACTTGAATACAACATGCTGCTCTCCTACTGTGGCTGATGCAGTTAGAATGTGTGTGTGTGTTTTTGCCGTGTGTGATATCCAGGCTGTTGTCGTGTTCTTTTCTCCCCGAGTGCTTCCAGCAGTTAAGAACAATGACATGCAAAGTGCTGAGGTATTGAAACCACTGAGAGAGGGGTGGGTGAGGGAGGGGGTTAGGGATGGACAGCAACAGTGTGGAGGAGATGGACAGATGGAAGAATAGAGTGAGAGAGATGAAAGGATGGAGAGAAGGATACATATAGAGAGAGAGAGAGAGAGCAAAAGATAGATGGGAAAAGCTTGTTCAATCTCAACATCCTCACTATCTTTAGCAGGACATCACCAGTGTCATTATCCCTCATCAATAATCTATCAGCCATTAGCAGTGTTCAGAACCGTTATCTTTATTAATAACCCCCCGTGCCCCTCATCTTTGTAGGAGTGCACAGCCAGGCCTTGTGTATGATGCGTGTTTTGATCTGACAAGCTTTCAGACTGCTGGAAACAGTTTGGATTTTCCTCAGCCCCCATGTACCCTGAGGATGGAGGAAAACCCCACTCACTGATGGCTGAATAGATACACACTCATACTTTCACATCCTACTCATCCACACTGGTCTACCCTGCCCGGTGGATCTGATTGGGTTTGACAGGCTTGGGGTGGGGGCTCTTGGCTCAAACACACAGCAGGAGTGTAGTCGCAGGGCCAGATTACAAAAAGGCCACACGGGAAACATGTTAATGGACTCTGGTGGTCGGGGTCCCCCCCAGATTGGATTATTGTAATAATGCTTTGAATTGTGAGAAATTAGCTTGTCAATCAAAAGTTATTTCTTTGGCTTGTGGCAAGTTTTTATGATGAGCTATAAAGTAGCACGATATTTTTTTACTGTTTAATAGCAAATACTGTAGTGTAAGGGATTGTGTTTTCTTACTTTAACTCTTTCTCTTAGCCTGTACTAAGTGTGCAGGATATTAATTATGAAACTGGTCTCCGTGTTAAAATATATTCACATCAAAAATAATTGTCTGCCTTAATAAAGGTGAGCCACAAAGGCTGTATAAAATTAGAGGTATTGTTATTTCTAATAGGTTGAATACATTGCATTATATTACAGATTTAAGAAATTGTGCACAATTAAACCTATCTTAAATGATACATTTTCCTAAAAAGTGTCAAATTAATTGGCACCCATGTTTTCAGTATTTTGTGGACCCTCTCCTTGTAAGAATGACAACACTGTTCCTTTCCTTACAGTTCTTAGTAAGACTGGAGAACAAATAAAAGGAACCTCAGCCTATTCCCTCATAAAGTCTTTTGATTCTATAGCCTACCTTTATGGACTGCCCTCTTTATTTTAAACCATAGATTTAGAAAGGAATTCAACTCTCAGAGACAGAGATGACGAGTGGAAAATTATAGATTTTATGGGCTATTAACCACTTAATTTCAATGTAGGATTATTTTATTGATGCAAAATTCATGTGTTTCAGACTCCTAGCAGAGGCAACCAGGATTGGCTTAAATGTCCTGGTACTGTGTAAAGATTGTGATGCTTTTGAACTTAAAGGCCAATTACAAAGTAAATCAGTCTCCTAATATAGTATTGACAAACGTTACCATAGATGATTCATGTCATATACAGTTTTGTGCCTGCCAATGCATCCGAGAACATTTCGGCTGTTTCTGTATCAGTCTGCACTGAATAGCAGATCCAGAATTCAACCCGCCCCCCTAGCGAGTCGTTACCAGTGACTTCAAATGTAGCCTAAGTCTGTGGCCTACTAGCTAGCAATTCATCATTACTAACATTCACATTGGGTATCAATATTGTCCAGGAGCTATATGCCCTATCTTGCTTCAGTAGGTATAGATTGAACAATAATCTGTCACAGTTAAATTTAGAACTCAGTTTGTAATAATTACACAATATGCACAAACACAAAAGATACATGCTAGCTAGTTAGCGCCCCATCAACACCTATGACAAATTCGGCTCTGACCTTACCTTGAGGTCTACTCCCCAGTCAAGTGACTTTGTCGTGAGCTAGCTAGTTAGCTACTTAGTCTACCTACAGTAGACTGACACAATATGTTATTAAATCCTCCAAAGTCGATCGACAGCTACATCAAATACCTTGCTCCAATTCATTCAGACTGAGCAACATTCTGGCAATTATTATTCTTAATTTTACATTTTTCATCCAAGTATATACAAACAAATACTATGTACATTATGTGATGCTAGGTGGTTACAATCGGGTCGACTGACGGTGTCCTTTGCCCCAAGACAACGCATTGTTGAACTACTTAGCCAGTCACTGTATTACTAACGATACAATTTCTCACCAAGTTGACCAAGATCTATACTACCTAGTGAGCTCTAAATGGTACAGATTGTCACTTATTATAAAAAATGTACTTCATGCTCATCCAATTAAATACACAAACAAATACACAGTAGTTCATGCTAACCAGCTACTTACTTCAGCTAGCGCTAGATAGACCCTCTGGACCCGGCTTGTATATCAAGTAATATTTTCTGGAAACTGAAGGTCTCCATACACTTAGGTCCATGTGAAACTCGGATGATCTAACAACATACTGTAGTAATCATCTTCTTGGCTGGAGACGGTTGAAGACAAAAATTGAGCCCTGTCCTACTCTTTACCACAAACACTTTCTGTCTCTGTTGCCATTGCTGGGCAGTTTCCACATACACCACCAATGCGAGTTCACCCTGGGCTCAATAGCTTCACCAGGAGCTGCTTGATTCACACAGCTCCTGCCTCGGTGTATTCCGTTGTATTTCTGCGTCGCTGTATTCTGGCTCATATATGTAGCTATGGTTGTATATTACCATTCAATAACATTTTATCCAAGTTGAAAACGTCCAGCTCTTCAGTTATTTCGTCACTTGCACTAGCCCTTGTAGAAAAACACAATTCCTCTTTAACTCTTATGTAGCTACGTATTTAAATTAAATATTTGTATTTAAATTAGAGGCTTTCTCACTCCAAAAACTCTAGAAATGGCTGTTCATGCATTTAATTCATGTCGCCTCAATTACTGCAATTCTTTATATTGCGGTATATCAAGTCTCAAAATAGCCCGTCTTCAATTAGTCCAAAATGCAGCGGCCAGACCCATCCATAAATGTTGGAAATATGACCATATCTCTCAGATTCTCAGATCTATACACTGGCTGCCAATTCGACAGAAAATAGATTTAAAAAATGTACTCCTCATTTTTAAATCTCTACATACCTTAGCCCCAGTCTATCTCTCTGAACTTGTCCATCCTTAAACTCCATCCTGAAGCCTAAGATCTCTTGATCAGGCTTTGCTGGTAGTCCCTCGTGTTAGACTTAAAGCGACACTGTGTATTTCTTTGAGTGGATTCTTAGCAAAAAAAAACTTTGTTCTTTCAAAAATATGTGCTAATTCATGTGAAACTACTTCCACCAAATAATCTAAGTTTTTCGTTAGCATAGAGTCTTCCATTCACAATACATACAATGGTGCCGCTTGAATTGCGGCAGCCATGTTACGCCTCCATCTTTGAAAATACATTAGCCAAAGAGGGACATACCTGGAAATTCGAGCTCGGCCTTTCGTGATTTTACACTAGTGGCACCGTGACGAATGCCAGGGGGAGATTACTAACGACTGCTGCCGAATTTCAAAGTCTGTTAAAGATGTAGGATTATGCCTATTCTCGAGGACATGTAACAGCAGCACTGGCCCAAGATGTACAGTAGACAAGAACGTTCGCCTGGCAACACAAACTCGGATTTTCGGTTTCAAAATAATAGTGCTTGTGGTTCATTGCAATAATAATTGTTTATTCATTGCTTAGATGGTGTCCATGTTCATGTTTTGCTAAAATTCGTATTCTGTTGGAATAAAACAGATTCTAGTGAATGTTTTTCAAATGTAATCGTGTTTACACATGAGACACTGACAATTTATTCAATCAAATTGTGTCTAAAACATATTTGTTATTTTATTAATAAAACATGTTAAATTATTACTTTTGCTATCACATGCTCTTATTGTTTCTTTCCACACAATACAATTGCATTTGGTTACAATTCACGGGCTGTGTAGTGAATTAACAATGATTATTGGAATGAATCAAAACGAGCGCTATTGTTTTGAAAGAAAAAAAATTATATCCAGGTTCACGTTGCTGGAATAATAACGCAAGGGGCTTCAGTTTTTTGTCATATTCAATTTCACCACTAGATGGGAGCAATTCTTACACAATGCAGCTTTAAGCATAGAGGTGAGCGTGCATTTGCGGTAGCAGGGCCACGACTCTGGAACTCCATGCCTCTAGAGATTAGAACGGCCCCTACCATGTCTGTCTTTAAGTCTTTATTAAAAACCCAACTGTTCTCATTAGCATTCTAACCTCCTTTTCTGGCTGATTTTACCTTTCTATCTTTAGCCTACGTCTGATACTGCTTTCATACTTCAATTTTTCACAGTTATTTCAATCTGATTATGTCCTGCTACTCATGTCCTTAGGCTGCCTTTTATCTAAGTTACTGTGTGTTGTGACACAGGTATTTTTATTACTTTCTTTTTTAGATATATTACTTTTCTGTAAAGCATTTTGGTCAGCCTAGTGGCTGTTGTAAACGTGCTATACAATTATAATGGACGGACAAATGCAATCTGTAGTGTTCTCCAACTCACTACATAAAGTGAATCACAATTGTTTTTCTTCTTTTATTTAACCTTTAACCAGGTAAGTTGACTAAGAACAATTTCTTATTTACAGCAATGACCTGGGAGCAATTAGTGTAAAGTGTCTTGCCCAAGGACACAATGACATTTGGCTTAGTCGGGAATCGAACTGGCAACCTTCTGACTACAAGTCTGACTCCCTACCAACTGAGCCATCTGCGCCCCATGTTAAAAACAAAGTTTGTTACTGAGAAGTTGTTTATAGCGTCTGTCATGTCAGAACCATTGTAACAGCTTGGTATTGGGGTACCAGACAGGTTAGAACCTGCCAGAGAGCTTTGTTAAACCTCTCCTTTTTAATTCCATTGACAGCTTATTACAAAGGACATATCTAAGTAGCTGCCTTTGGATACACCCTTAAAACAATAAAAAATGAACAACTACAACCAAGTAATCAAAACCAATATGGGGTTTTTAAGAGTTGTTATTTCCTTATGCAACCAAATAATGCAATAATACCTTTCCATACACACTGACAAGTACATCATAGATAAAATGATATAGTCATACCACAACACGCTTTAGAACACAACACAATTATATTCCAGCCCCCAAAACAAAACATAATGTAATCAGATGTTCTATACAAAACAAATGTCCTGTTAATTTGTTGAGGTTTTAGTGATTTGTTTATTGATTTGCTTATCAATTTATCAGGACACCAAAACCCCATACCATCAATATGGCTTATGTCAATGTGCCAGCATGCATAATATCATCGCTATCTGTCACGAATATGCAGGGTGTGGTGGAGAGAGCGGAAGACTGAAGCAGAAAGATGGTGGATTGTGGTTTACTAAAGTTGATTTAGGTCCAGGAAATACATAAACTCATAGTTGCAGGTGACAATTATGGCAAGTCGCACAACAAATATACATATATTTCTTTAGCTATACTTATGCTCTTACAGTGGCATAGACAGTGACGCTAACCAAAATTTTTATCGTACGCATAAGAGCTCAAAGCCAACATCACTCTTTTCACAGCATGTGTAAACGTCCTAGACATTCACACACCACTGTGACAATTAATAATCAAACGCCCCCTCCTCTCATTCACCTGGACTAATATAGGGACTGATCTACCAGCTGGATGTAATTAGATGATTAGACCGAATCAGTCCCCATTAGTACAAGGTGAACGAGGGGAAGGCGCCACATACACAACCACAACGCATCTACATAACATGAACTCAGACAGTACTTTACTGGATATAAACACATAAAATAAACACGTTACATGTCCAGTCTAAGTCTCTTATTTCTGCCACACCTGGTAAAGTCCTCTAAAGATGTGACAGTATCCGGCATAGTGATAAAGTCAGTTTGATCCTGACATGCATGGAATGCTGTTATTTCCTTCTGGCTCAAACAGAAATTACTTGCAAAATGTATTAGTTCCCATTGTCTTGACAGAGAGTCACACTAAAACGCTCCGACTGGGAGTTAATGTTTGTTTGCACACTCTCTCTTTCACTGCATGCAGCCGCTCTCTTCCTTGATGACAAATTACAAAATCACTGAGTGGACTAATGAAAGTAATTGTGGGATATGTAGTCAATACGTGTTCAATGCAGTCGTTCACATGATAATCATTGCGGGCCATCACACCATGAGCGGCACAAGGATTTTGCGGTGTTTAGGTGTCTGGAGTGTTCCTTTAAGGGCCTGGAACCATTGAAGTCAAAACAGCTTCAAACATTCAAGATCAAACACCATATCTGATAGTTGGTGTCTCTTTTTTTCTCCTTTGTTTTGTTTTTGTTCCTTTCTTTCTCACTTTCCAATTGGTCCTGTCCAATTCCCCTTTGGCCTTATATTATCATCAGGCGTTTGCAAGCCCTTCCAATACTTATCATACTGCTTGTTCAACTTGGAAGCCTTTAGTTGAATTATAAACCACAATTGAATGCAAAGCTGCTTGACTTACATGCAAGGAAAAGCTAGAAAAAGAACTGACAAAGTACCCCAATCTGAGTATCCATTCCAAGCAGCACTGTACCAATTTGTGCCACCCCACTTGGGAACCCTGGAATTGTCAAAATTCCACGACCAGGATACATACCCGGAGCACCATGAAGCAGTTGTGCTTTAATACACCTGGAGGTGTATCCTTCGTTGACGACAGACCCAGGGCTGGTGTGCAGGGCTTAAGAGCTTTTCTTTTCCTTTCATCTGAGTAGAGCACCCAGTTATAATCTGGCTAACAAACCAGGTACATAGATTGGTATTTTAAACTAAAAAAAGATAACCCTAAACATGCTATTGCCCTTTGGTGAATTTTGGTGACAATACATTTTAACCCTTCGCTGTGAGGTACTTAAAAAGTAATGTGAATGCAGACAGAAGTTTGCTTCATTTTTTGAAAATACTTAACAGCCTCTTCAAAACAATGAAATCTCTGATTAGTATAACATTTTACCATATGTTTTTGCATTAAATATAAATCATTACCTGTGTTTTAAGTTAAACAGCCTTTAAGGATTAAGGATGCCATTCATTTTGGAGGTGACTAGCGGTTATACTCTTACTATGGTATATGTTTCCAGCCAAAAAAGCCCAGTGTAATCACTGGACCAAAATGTGTTTTGTTTTTGCAGTTTGATCAAGTTCTTTTGGAAATGGAGTTTTCATTTCCATTTGATCCATACCTTTCCAATTAAGATTTGTGACATGAAGACAACCTAGCTCATTTCTTAGCAGTCCGATGCAAGATTGTGTGTGAATGTGTCGTTTCTGTGGTCAGATATTACATTGCGTGTAACTGTGGGCATGCGTTGTCTGGCCCACAGGCCTGGGTCAGCCACGATTATATAGGAAAATCTATATGTTGATATAGTGCATTATGCCCGTGTCAAGGCTGTGTCCTGGAAACAGATCAGACACATGACACAGCTGACATCACCAAATACAACTACCAATCAGGTCAGCTCTAGTTCCTGCGGCAAACTTTAGAGGGATGTGGGCCGATTTGAATTCGTAAACAGTCCTGAACACACTGTTGGTCTTGAACAAAAAGCGTGCTTCTCTATTAAATTGGGCTTTTTTCTAAACAAATGAAAAATTATTTGAATAATGTAAATTTATAAAATGAGGCGATAAGTAAAACTTAGCATGCATCATTTTCAAAAGGGTATTACTCTTTTTTTTCCTCTGTCCTTCTGTTCTCATACCTCACACTCGTTCCTGCGCTGATCCAGTTCATCAGTAGGGGAGTGTTGTGAATTAGTTTAATACAATTACAGTCATGTCTGCCCCCCTCCCACTTCAGTCTGAGCTGGTGACACAATCACCCCTTTATTCCCTTAGCTCCATTTTCACTTTTGAGTCTCAAGTCCAACACACGCACACACGCACGCACACAGCTCCCTGTAAAATGGCTGTGGTTCAAACCAGTTCACTTCATGTCTCTGTGTTGTGGTGTGTAATCTTCCCCTGGTACAGGTAACCACGGGGACGAAGTTACTTAAGGGCGGTTTTGCAGGCATCTGGTGTACGTGTTTGTGTGTGCAGTCTGGCTGATATTGGAGTAATTCTGTACATCAAGTTTCACTATTGATCTGACAGTTTACATGCAGGAACATACCCCTAGGGTTTCTGTAATGTCACCCGCTGCACCGTCCAAAAAAAGTGGAAGTTCAGTTTTTTTGGTGGAAATTGAGTCTGGGGCACAACTTCCTCTTTTGTTTGTTAATGCCTTTATCTGAACTTCCCATCTATATGCACTGGGTTGGTTGAACAGCACAGATGAGATTCTCCCCGCTTGCGGTGCAGTGGTTTAAGTCGTGGCCTAGCAGCAAAAATGCATCACGGTGGCCAGGGTACATATCCTGATCGCAGCACGTGATTGTGGTTGAACATCCCTCACCTGCTGAGGGGTTGCAGACGAGACCAGGCTGAAGGGGATTTGGAACATAAAAAACAGGTGGGGGGGCATTATATGGTAGAGTGTCCCATCACACTGCTCAAAGTGAAAAGATGTTTTGGCTATGAAAGGCAGATTGCCAGGATCACTGAACCACACCAATTTGCCTACCACCACATCAGATAAACAGGATTCTGTTTTGATCCATAGCCACACTGCGGCAAATCATACTTAGAGAAGGCTGGTTAATGACTATAGTTTAGCATTAAATACTATTGTTTCCTCAACTCATGACCAAGGTCAGAGCACGGCGTTTGGAGACCCTGTGCAAATATACATGGGACGTCCTGACCTGGGACCTCAGGCTTTGAGGATTGGCTGCAAAACACCCTCCTCCTTCACTGTTAAAGGGGAACACCCACGAAATTCTATCATTTGTCTATGTTCCTAAGTCGTTTGAAGTACATACTTATTTTACGTTCTAGTTCATCGGTCAACTTTCTCACTCAAGGAGAACAGGTAAGTGCTAGGGTTAGTGCAGTATCAGCTGGAGACTAATGGTTTGTGCAGATGAATGCGTTTGGATACAACTTATATAACGATTTTCGTGAAAAACTAATGTTCGTTCAAAAAAAAAAAAAAAAATTCTGAAGCCCTACTGCTTTTGGTATATAAAATATACATTTTGTATAATAAAAGTCAGTTGCATTGTTTAAAACATATATTTACTTACCTCTCTGCGGTTGAAGTAGCTTGCAGTCTACTTCCTGCTTTTAGACTGTTAAGATGGCAACTTCAACTGTTCTTCAAAAAGAAATGCAGTCTTTTTTTCTAAATTCACCCTTTGTCTGTCAGTAGTATACTCTCAATCAGGGAGGATATCAGATTAAGAGTGTATAATTGATAGACTGATGGTATGTTGAGAAACTATTGAAGTATGAATTTAGAAGAAGGCTACATTGTTTGTCTCCTTGAACGTGCTGTCTCACTAGCACTGGGCTTGGAAGAATCACGTGATCTGGGTTTTAGAATGGTTGAGAAGTCAGAAAAGGTGTGTTTAAAACCACACAACTGACATTTATCATACAAAATGTATGTTTTATGTACCAAAAGCAGATGGGCTTCATGATTTTGGTGTTTTTCTTTGTGAAAGAACATTTGTTTTTCACGCAAATGATCGTTACTTCACAAAGTTGTATCCATACGCGTTCATCTGCACACACCATTTGTCTCCAGCTAACGCTGCACTCGCCCTAGCACTTACCTGTTCTCCTTGAGTGAGAGAGTTGACTGATGAGCCAGAATGTCAAATAAGTACTTCAAATGATTTAGGAACATAAACAAATTATAGAATTTCGTCTGTGTTCCCCTTTAACACTGGGCCCCCCCTGGGGGTGTGTCTTCAGCCCCCTGTTCACCAATGACAGTGCGGTCCTGCACAAAACCAACAACATTTGACCGACAACAGCAAGGCTTAGTAACCAAAAGTGCTACAGAGAGGAAGTTAGCAAACTGGCATTGTGGTGCCAGGGCAACGATCATAATCAGCAGAACCAAAAGAGATGAATATTGACTTTAGGAAGCAAAGGAGGGGACATTCCTCCAGCCATTAACACAGAGCAAGGTTAGAGGGAGTATGCAGGTTTTAGCAGAGGTAAAACAGAAAAGGATCAGAGTTAACGCACATAGATTAGTATGTAGGGGCAGAGTCTTGTTTTCAAGGCACATACTAAGAACACTTTGTTGCATTTCAATTGGCATGGGAATTAGTTTAGTCATGTATAAAATCTGCTAGATGTGGCTGTACCAGATGTGGCTGTACCAGATGTACCAATCTGCTAGATTTGGCTGTACCATGTGTAGCAGAGTAAATATTCTCCATTCGGATGTCTGAACGAGGCTACCATGGCTTGAAAACAAACTCGTTTTCACTACGCATGATACCGGTAAAGTTGCAAACTTAGCCTCTTGCTTTGTGTTACTTTTTAGAAGCGCCCCAAATCTGCATAGCTCATGTCTGTGTAGTAGCATGACATGCCAATTTTATGATGAAAAACGACACTACAAACTGTGACCACTTAGACCATGTAGGCCCCCTAACTCTAAAGCAACTGAAGAAGGTCAGCTTGCCACCCTGGGTTTTTGCACCATTGACTGCATACTGATCGACCGCATCACATCCTGGTACATAAGATTACCCATAATTCACTAGGGCAACGGTCGAGAAGAAGGCCTGCAGCATTGTAATGGACATCACACCCCAGTAATGGTTTGTACATTTGTTTACTATTGGAAAGAAGAGGTGTACTGTAGCCTGTATCGTACCTACAGGGTCAGAGAGCTTAGTTTTAGACTGCTCTTAAAATACTTTAACTTGACACACTGATCAAGCGCCCACTCACCCACAACACGTTCACAGTCTGTTGACAGGTTTGTTTTATCAACTTTTGAGGAATTCACATTTTCTAGTCGCATTATTTCCGTGGGTTGCAAAAAGCAAAAACTCCACGACAAAAGCGGAATTTGAAATTGAATAGACCTTTGAAAACAAAAGGATTAGAATACACTTATTTGCATTTCATGGAGTTACTTTTATATTATAATAGATAAACGTTTATGTACATGTCTTGTCTCAACATCAACATTTCTTTTGAATTTGAGACTTAAAAGTTGAAAAGTTTCCTTTAAAATACTGTCCTGTAAATTAATAAAATTACCCCCCCCCACCAATGTAAATAAATACTGTAAATGCATTTGCTACTGAATTGACACCTTAATTTAAAAACAATCATTTTCATAGTGTGGGATTTTAATTTGTTACAACAGTTTTCTCTGGCTTTCATGGATTCTAAAAATCCCAAAATGTGAATGGATTATGATAGAGGTTTAAACTATTGTTTGTCTTAATTAACTTTATTTTACTCACTAATAAAATGTTTTTTCATTGGACGAGTTATTTGATATGTTGGATGTGGTTGCTTGTATTTCTCTCAGGACCTGCCACAGTAGGTCACTTTAATAACCAGTGTGTTGCCAACATTTTCTTGTCAGAGGGTGCGTGGGAAGTGTAGTTAATTGTTTGCGTGAGTGCAGTATTTATTAATTTAGTTGGTGTTTGGCTGACCGTGTTTGATGGAGCTCCATGTTTTGACTGTGACTGTGTGTGCTTCCTTCACAGTGTCGCATGGTGTGTAAGGACGTGTCCGCTGAGACCATGTATGACGTTCTTCATGACATCGAGTACCGGAGGAAGTGGGACGCGAACGTCATTGAAACCTTTGACATCGGAAAGCTGACTGTTAATGCTGACGTGGGCTACTACTCATGTACGACGCACGTGTCTCTCACACACACGTACACAGAAAATGTAGTTGTGGTGCGTGCCAGTAGGTTAATGAGGTGCCTTTTCTTCTGTGTTTAGGGAAGTGTCCCAAGCCGTTGAAAAACCGTGATGTCATCACACTACGCTCCTGGCTGCCCATGGGCAGTGATTACATTATCATGAACTACTCTGTCAAACATCCCGTAAGTAGAAGCTAGAACCAAAACTAAAGCTAACCGCCCTGTAGGTTAACTCCACCCCTTATCCTGAGTAACTAGAGGTCAATACCATGGCCTTTTCCATGAAGCCCTATCAAAAGCATTAGTGGGAAACCACATCAAATAAACTTGGTGAAAAATCGGTAGTTCCTATTGGACAAATTCTGGTAGTCCATCCGTGTTTTGTTTGGCGAAATGCTTCTCATCTAACACCTTCAGTTTGGTGGCCTGAACACACCCCTGGTGTTTAACTCCTTGTATTTACACACTGTCAAGACAGAACAAACCATCAAGGTAATCTGCCTTGGAAAACAGGTGCTAGAGTAGAACACACAGTCCCCTTTATTTGAATGAATATGATGTGGATGGACGTATCTTGGGTTATCTTTAGTGGTGGTGTGTGTGTGTTTTCCTGGGTGTGTGTACATACGTGCAGTTTAGTGAAGGTGTGTCGTGTAGGGTTTCGTGTGTGTGATGTGTAAATAACAGTATTTGTTCACCAGTTACGACTGTGGGTGTATTAGATGAAGAAAAGCTCTGGCATTTGCCTCTATAAAGCCGTGTATGTAGTGCTTTAGAAGTGTTGCTAGATCAGGGTTAGATTACTCATCATAGGTCAATGCCAAACCTAAAAAACTCTGTCCTTCACAATCTATCCTTGATCAGCTTAGAGAAGTGGCGCAGTGGAAACAAGATGGCAGAAACTCTATATTTATTGGCGTGCTGTTGTAGTCTGTAATTTACTGCTCTTCCACAGCTTTCCCTGCTCATTCACTTCTCCAGACTACTCACTCTTTGTAGAGTTAAGGGTTGTCATTACCGAGGCATCCTGTGTAGAGGGAAGCACTCATCACTCCTCTCACTCCCTCTGCCCATCTCTTTCATTGTCTCTCTGTCTGTGAGTGATCGCTTAAACCATTTACATGACTGCCGCTGTAGCAAGCATCCACATTTTCCATGCGCCCACACATGCGTGTTAATACTCCAGCAAGATAGCTCCTAAAGAATATTCAAGACGTTCACACAAAGTCACCTATTTTACTCACATTATGTCTAGTGTGACGAGTGTGTTGTTAACTGTTGCGCAGCTTTTGTTATTTACAGAACCATAGACACTTTAAGAGCAGGCTGTTGTCACAAGTTCAAAATGTTCTCCGACTTTGCTCAGAGGTCCCGCGTGAGGCAGCACAAATTGGCCAAGTGCTGTCTGGAATAAGGGATAGATAAGTTTGATTAGGGGCTGGAGCTGGTGTAGTAGTCCCGGCTCGGCCAAATCTGTGCCCTTCCTCTCTGTCTCCCCTTACCTGTGTCCCTAGCTTCTGCATCCTCCTGTACTGTCATAATAAGTCTTTTAAACAAGATATGTCTGATTATGTACCTTGCCATGTCGCTCTCCATCGACTCCTTGTGTGCAGATCGGGCACCTATGACTTCTATCGTGGAAGATTAGTTTGTGAGTGTAATCATCCCGCGCATGACCTGACTAAAGGCTTCCATGTTGGATGAGCCGTCTGATAAGAATTGGATGGATCTGCAACTTGAGAGAAAGGAGATCTTCCGTCCAATCACTATAACCCTGACAATCACTATAATCCTGACAATCACTATAACCCTGACAGTCACTATAACCCTGACAATCACTATAA
>JACXGM010010348.1:7379-26425 GCA_016801145.1 Umbra pygmaea | reverse complement strand
CACTATATAATACACGCACTATATAATACACGCACTGTATAATACACACATTGTATAATACACGCACTATATAATACACACACTGCCCTATATAATACACGCACTGCACTATATAATACACACACTATATAATACAAGCACTGCACTATATAATACACGCACTATATAATACACGCACTGCACTAAATAATACACGCACTATATAATAAACGCACTGCACTATATAATACATGCACTATATAATACACGCACTATATAATACACACACTGCACTATATAATACACGCACTGCACTATATAATACATGCACTATATAATACACGCACTATATAATACACGCACTGCACTATATAATACATGCACCATATAATACACGCACTATAATACACGCACTATATAATACACGCACTATATAATACACGCTCTGCCCACGGGACTGTACCTTAGTAAACCATTTCTTCAAATTGGCTTAAACCTGTGTTTGTATTGCCAGGAGTCAGTTTCTAGTCTGTGTCTCTGAGTTAACATACTAAGTGAATGCAGTATTCTTCCATCTAAATGTTTTTGTCTGCTCCAGAGGCCCCTGGCCATGCAGTGCCTGAAGCAGATGCAGGAGCCCAGTTTCCCATGTCTGAGGTACATGCTGTCCTGTGACACACACTCCCAGCTCTTCCTGCAGGGACACAGCGCCGTCTTCTGGGATGGCGACAAGGAAGACAGGTTAGTGCGCTTGTCTGCATGCTACTGCCAAGGTCTCCGTTGGGGAGTCTTTCCTCTAAATCAGGCTCCCAGGTGACTGGTTATAATGAGCATTGCTCTGTCCCAGTGTTGTGGCGGTGCGTGTGTTTAGGGCCTGGGAGATAATCTCAGCAGGATAGAGGCAGCTTTCATCTCCTCATGCAGATGGCACTAATGACTGCTGTTCCCTGCAGCTGTCCTACTGTTAACCCCTTCACACACCGTTAACCCTAGAGAGAGACTTTGTCATTCTATTACCCATTCAGTTAGGGGTTAGGGGCCAGCGCGTCCAGCATGGGAACTGACCGGGCCTTGATCATTGTCGGCAGGTGCCTCTCATGGGCATTGGTTCCCGGGTGGGTGGAAGAGTGCAGGAGTGGGGTAACTTAAAAAAAATATCAGTACAATGCATGTTTGGAATTGGATTTTGCATCTGCATTTTTTGTCTTGTCATGACAGTTATTGCAGACACTATGGAGCTATTTAGAAGTGTTCAGGACTCAGGAAGGTTCAGCACAACTTACAAGGTAGGAAGATTGAGTTAAAACGAGGCACAAATGTGCTGTACACAGTGGCCAGAGTTGTATCCTGCTCATTCATTCCATGCCTGGGGCCTGGGTTTGAGGCCTTGGCACAGAGCTGCCCAGGTTAGATGGGTGGGTAGTCGGACACAATTACCTTGTCTTGTTGTTCTTGTGCAACTCCTTTTGTGCATGTCATGGCCTATGAATTCGATCAGGGATGTATTGATAACAAATATGTAGTCCTCACAACTATTTATCGACTTAAAGCTTTGACGGCTTGGTGACAAATGATTGTAGCCTATATTTCAGTTTAGGGGCACTGTGTAGAATTTGACTGGCGAGAATGGTAGGTTTCTTAAAATCATTATACACTTTGCTATAAGTGGAAATTTATTTTGAATCCTCAAGGGTCCACGTGGGATAGTGGGCTAAATTGCTGCATTGCAGGGTAGTCTACAGTATGTCACAATGGTCATGGGTTTGAGCCTGACCATGGGTTCTCTGAATTTCCCTGGGCCCCCTGCACGAGACAGTGCAAATTGTAACCCCGCCATCCGGCCTGCTTTTTCCCTGGCAAGTACTAGATATTTTTCTTCTCCGATATAGCCGGCTCTGTCTGCTTTCAGGCAGGCTGGGGATGGATAAAAACACAATCTAACCTTTGAGGGCACGACATTGTCGTGGAAAACCATCTTAGGTATTTGTGTGTGTTTATGCATACGTCTGTTTATACATGCATCTGTGTGTGTCCTATATACAATCTTTACAGTAGCGAATGTGTGTGGTCTTGTAGGAACTACAGTGTGGTGAACGTGGAGAAGGGTCAGATAGAGGTGAAGAGGATGCTGTGTCCGGGAACCAGGCTGAGCTGTCAGATGAAGATGGACAACACCTTGTGGACCGCCACAGAGGTTGGCCAAACAATAACTAACACTGGGGTTGGCCAAACAATCACTAACAATCACTAACACTGGGGTTTGCTAAACAATCACTAACACTGGGGTTGGCCAAACAATCACTAACAGTCACTAACACTGGGGTTGGCCAAACAATCACTAACAGTCACTAACACTGGGGTTGGCCAAACAATCGCTAACAGTCACTAACACTGGGGTTGGCCAAACAATCAATAACAATCACTAACACTGGGGTTGGCCAAACAATCACTAACAGTCACTAACACTGGGGTTGGCCAAACAATCACTAACAATCACTAACACTGGGGTTGGCCAAACAATCACTAACAGTCACTAACACTGGGGTTGGCCAAACAATCACTAACACTGGGGTTGGCTAAACACTCATTAACACCTTATAGATGTCAGAATGCTTACATGTCTTATTCCTACAACCTTTCTTTGCATTTCACGGTTCACATGATTTAATAAATAAATACTGGAGTTAGCTAAACAATCATTAACGCAAGGCTAACTATGGCCAGTAAGTATAAAACACAGTATACTTTACCTATAAACGTTTGTTTATATTTATTTTATTTGACAGTTTACTTGTTAATACCATTAAACAGTGGTTTGTCATTTCTGACCTATTAACATCCAGTAAACCATCATAATAAGTATTTTAATCTGTAGCGCTTAGCTTTCTAATTGGGTTGAAGCTATCCAAAGTGGAGTGAAAATGTGCGAAGGCTGTTTGGGGACAGCCAGAAAGATTCTGATTCTAAGAGAGTTAGTGTAAATGTAAAGAATGTGTGTGGGTGTCATGTTTTGTAGGAGCAGGAGGTGTTCATCTACAGTCTGAAGGAGATGTGTCCACTAAGCCAGCCCCAGAAGCAGCTCTCCTGTCCTGCTGTGGTAACCTGTCTGTTCCCGGTGCCTGCCAGAGGCCAGGTAACCCTGGAAACAAAACTCTCCACTTCTAAAGGGGGATGTTGAAGAGAGCAGCAGAGTAGAGCAGGAAGAGATGTCTCTCTAGGTGGCATCAGGGGGTGGCTGGGACGTGTAACTGAAATATGGCCACCCAATTTTAATACCAAAAGTTGGGTAGTGCAAGTCCACCGTTGAATTTTCATCTCTGAAGTAAAGATCTACTCGCTCTAGGTGTCTTTAAGGAATTTGGGCAAATTGTTAATTTTCCCAGCATAAATCCTTCCTATTAGTGGGAGTAGTTAGTTACCCCATCTCTGAAAGTCAGACTTCTTTTGGGTAAGCAGGGGAGTAAAGGTTACATTCACTCAGAATGACTCAAATCCAAAGGCAAGTCTGTCTACTGGAGCTTTAGTAATGCTGGATTGATTGAAAGATCTTCAGCTTCTAGCCAAATAAGGAGCCAAAGTTCTTTAGGATGGCTAGGATGGAGCCCTCATAACTCAAATCAGGCACTCGAAGCCAGTTCCACACATTCTTTGCACTGCAACCCTCTAATCTGGGATTTATTTTGACCTGGTACACCAGGTGGGTGCAAATAATGAGGTAGAACAGAAAACCAGCAGGCTCCGGCCCTCGTAAGGTAAGATTTGACTTTCACTAAGATAGAGGGTAAACAAGTTGCCTGTGTTACTTAGAGTAACACATCAAGTGCACACAATTGTCACCACTCCGCCAACACAAACATACTCAAGTTTCCATGGCAGCATTTGTAATAATCTACTTTACTGTTTGGAAAAGCTCTATAACATAAAGCTTGTTGTTTACCACATTTCTTTCACCAAATTAAATCTGCTTCATGTTTTATTTCCTTGCCCCAATACTTATGGTATCATTTAAAACCCTATAATCTCTCAGACAGTTTTTTTATTCTGGGAAAGCTTACATGAACGAAACACAAGATATTTTTGGGTCACCTAAAGAGTAACAATGCAACAATATGGTAATGATCTGCACTCCAGACTGGCCCATGGCCATGTTAACCCCAACGTGGTGATTTCTTTGTGGTCAGTCCATCATTATCTAACTTGGCGACTGTGTGAAAATATATTTTATAGTCCTCTTAAATAGCAGCACCTCCTTCTAGCCTGCTCCAACCCCCTTATCCTTCTCGGCACTCAAGCCCTTTGAAGTGTCCTTTGGCTGGGGTAGTCCAGGTGTCTAAACGAGCCTGCTGTCTGGGTCTTACTGGGGCTCAATAACTGATGCCTCTGTCTCTTTAATTCACAAAGCAGTAGTAGGATGCAGCAGTTCAATTTAAAGTAGATCAATTCAGTTGAACTTTGAATGTTGTAGCAACACCCTTGAAGCCTTGCCAAGTTGTATTCAACCATAGAAATAGAATGGATAGAAAGGCAATTGAAATGCTTGTTGCGGTCATTCTATTAGTGCACAACAAAATGGCGACTGTTGTATGTTGTCACGGTGACAACACGTGAATCAGTTTAATGCAGAAGTAGGCCACTAGATCTTTGCAATGGTACGCATAATAATGGCTGCCTCTATGACCATTCTGCTACATTGATTTGAATTGGAATGTCCTTTCTATCCATTCCATTTCTATGTATCTAACCTATATCTGACCTGTCATTCGTGACCTCTACTACATTTCCACAACATTCCCCCAATGAACGTGGCCCGTTTTTGGATTTTAACGTCAATTATGTGAAGAATCCGTTGTATCCTGAAACCTGTAACTGCACTGGCCTTAATGAGGGGCTGTTTGGGCTGCAAAGTCGGCTCCCCGCAGACGTGGTTGCTCTTTGATCTCACCTTCCTCAGAAACCCATCAATCACTGAGGTCATCTGTGCAGGTAGAGCGCTTAGCCCCTGGCCCACTGCGGGACAACAGTAAAACAACAGCTGGTACAGGCCAAATGTGGGTATGACTGGAGCGACCCGAGGGCAAACATTTCTGAAGTGACACACTGGCCCGATTGGATGACAAGATGGATTACACTTGGGTTGGGAATGATGAATGATCCAATCAAACGCATATTTCCGCTCAAATTGGAAGACAGTACTGTAGAGATTGATTTATGAGCTGTATTAGTTGCTGTGGCAGTGTATACAAGGAACATTTCACTGCTATGTAATTAAATGTAGCAACAGGAATGTTACACATCTATTCCTGATTGTGATATACATGGTACTTCGTCAGACAGCTGAGTGGTTAGGTAGTCTGACTTTTAGTCGGAATGTGTTCGGTTCAATTCCTAAGTGAGTGACATGTAATTTTGTCCATGAGCAAGGCACTTTACCGTAAATTGCATTAGGGAATGTCCTTGTAAATACTGTAAATTGCTCTAGATAAGTAGCGTTGAAAATCCAGACCCAAATCCGTAGGATTAAGATGGATTTGAAAATCTCACTGTACGCAATTGGATAACACTATGACCAATCACCAGCGGGTTTTCGCTAAGCGCCAATGGCTAAGCCCCATACGTTTAGCTACCAGCGGAGCTAATTGGTATCCGGTCGGAAACAGCAAAAACTTTCTTCTTAAAAAGGAACGATTTGAGCGCAGTCTTCTGTTCCTCTTTTAGACAAAAAGCCAGGTCTAACTCCTTTATTGTAGTGGCCAAAGCCGTTTCAAACAACTGGTGTTCATTAATAGCCATCTTACAATGTTTACTAATGACTTCGAGGTCGCAGCTCTGTTGTCATCTGTTTAACATGCTTCTGGCCTATTTCAGATACACCGATGTGATTGGTGTAGCTCGGCTACAAGGGCATAGTTAATGAGCAGCATTACTCGATGCCAGAGTAACATTTTTGCTCTCGCGAGAACTCTGGATTTCCAGTGTACTAGATAAGAGCATCTGCTAAATGACTAAAATGTCATGTGAAAGTGTATGTTTTTTGTATTCCTTTTCTGATGTGTGATTAATAATCTGTTTCTCTTGCTCCATCCCTCACTCTGCCTCCTCCTGGATACCCATGCAGACTCAGGCACGTGTCTTCATGGGGATGTCGGATGGCCTGGTGGCAGTGTACTCCGTGGAGGATGACATGCCTGTGGAAGGAGAGAGCTACCTCTGCTCACACACCCTCAATAAGAATGTGTTTGGGCTGGAGGACTCCGACCCTAGACAGAAACCCTACCCAGTCAGAAGCATGGTTCTAGTCCATACTGGCTCACAGGTAGGATAACGATAACTTTGTGTCAATAACACTTGGTGTGAAGTCTTCAAGAATCTTATTTCCACCCCATGGTGCACCCCCATCTTCCTCCCAGATCTGGTACTCTAATGGTCCGGGTCTGCTGGTAATCGACTGCCGTACGCTCCAGGCTGTGTGTCGTCTGGAACCCTACAGTCCTCCATCCTCAGTTCAGGCCCTGGCCTCCAGCTTGTGTCTGTGGGGTGATGAGGCAGTATGGGCGCTCGATGACCACACCAACACCCTGCAGCTGTACCACGCTGCCACTTACCAGCTCTGTGCCACCTACAGGTGGGTGCTGCATGGGTGGAGGATGCCCGGCGGCCGTTTAACGTAGTACACCTTACAGCAGTAACACCATTACACTATATATAACAGTTCATATGACCAGTACTAACAGTAGGAACTTCACCTTGATCATTCCAGATGTGGAGACACCAACCCTCTCCGGGACGTGTTCACTGTACAGCGACCCGCTGGGGTAACCATGCCTTCAACCCCTGACCTTGACTCAAAGAGCAAGGGTCTAGAGGAGGAAAATAGTGAGGTGGAGGGTCTTAAAGGTGAGGTGACACTGATCTACAGTGAGGAAGCGGGGACTCAGATCATCCAGCACCAAGATTCACTCACGGACTACTGCTCCATGTCCTCCGACTCCACCCCTTCCTTGGGATTGGACCAATATGGTTCCGGGCCCTTCTCCGAGCAACTGGGGTTGGATAGATCCAGTTCCTTTGCTCTCAGCTCGTTGGATAGTTCCAGCAGTATGCCCTTTTCCACAGACTGTGAGGAGGAAGAGAAGTCACAGGTGCCCCCAGACGACCTTGACCCGGCCGTTACCTCTGACCCCGGCACCCCCTCCAGATCCACCCCCCCACACCTGCAGGCCCTCACTGTTCTACCTGTCAATGGAACCATTTGGATCCCCAGGTAACCGCAGTGGAACACACAAGACCAGGGCCATTGTCAAACAGCTCAGGGATGCGTTTCCTGCCAAGAAAATATTTACTAAATATCACATGGCTTTTGAGACGTTTGACTCTTCCTCAACCATTTTCAGATCTAATTTTGCAACCTACTGTATATGACTGTTGTAATTTGGAAAGTTGTTAACATTGATAAACCTGCAGAGGCGTTTATGGACCAGACCTCGGATATAAACACTGTGGTCTGTTTGGTAGAGAAGATCCAACATATAACACAAAACTTAAATTGCTTTTGTAATTGGACTGATAAATTAGAAACATATTTGACAGGCACCTAAATGCTGATATTTCTCACACAAATAGCTTGTTGTTTCTTCATCTGATAATTTTTTAGGATGAGGTGAGCCAGTATGTTGGCACTCAGACTAAAGATTTTATCTTGTTTTATCATGGTTTTCCCTTGTCCCAGAGGATACATTTGGGGTGTCCTTGAAACGATGTAGCACATCCCCAAATCAGCAGCACCAACAGAGCTGTTGGACAATGTACGAAACAAAACAGATAGTCTAGAAGAAGTGATTAGAATGTAAAACAAATCAAATCTGGTTTATTCAGGTCCTATGCACTGCCCTACAGATGAGGTGTTAACTCACTGCGGTTGTGTTTCAGGAGTGGCGGTGATGTGATAGTGATTGAGATCCAGCAACAAGCAGGCCAGCTCAGGGGGCGTGTCATCGCTGTGCTTAGTCCCCCTGGATCTTCCTGTTGCGGGTGAGTTTCAAAGGGCCCTTATGCCAAACAAGTGTCCACCAGTTTAGATAAGAACAAATGAATATTCATATAGCTGCATATTCAGAGCACTAAATCACATCTCTTCATCAGCAAGATTGCTTTTACTTGTTCACTAGAAGGAGCTATGCTGTATGCTAACAAGAAAACAAACTGGCTAGCTACATTGCGCAGGAGTTTATATACCTTTCAGCACAATTGTGCTGCGTGGTAAAATTTCTGTACTGTGCACACGCATGCCACTTGAATTCTCTCTCAAAATTCCTGCCTGCGTGAAAGTTGTCTCAGAACATGGCAGTGTAAATTCAAATGCTATGGAAATGATTATGAAAGTGAAGACAGCCGTATAGATAATTTTTTAGCTTAATAGGGAAGTTGCTATTGGGTATGGCTGAACTAGGGCCGAATGCGCTAAAGCATATGTCCCATTTCAAGATTTGCAGCACCACATTATATATTATCAATGGACTCAAGGTCTGTACCCTTCTTAATATTTAATTTTATATTATATAGATATTTATATTATATAGTTTTAGGAAGAAGTGAAACTAACCCACTCAGAACTGTAATCACCAAGGCTCCAAGAAGGCAGTTCAAGGACAGCTGCTCTAAATTGTAGTTGCTTTTCGAAAGGTTGTACCAGCCAGAGACATTTCAAAAGCAATTATAGCCTCAGAACTGTGTGGGCAAGAGCTCCATTGATTAATACAGGACAGAGATCCCAACCTTAGGGCAATTTAACACCACCACATTGCCATTCTTCCAGCCATTGTATACATCCCAAATCAGACACTTCGCACTATGTAGTGTGCGCACTACTTTTGACCACAACACATATGGCATGAGCGACAGGGTGACATTTCAGTGCTGGCCGTGGTACAACAGTGAAAACCCACGGTCATTGCATTGCTGTGGAGTGTGGGACCTCTTAATCTGCTCTATTCACCCTATTCACCATGTTAGGGCACCTCGTCCTGATCAGACGTAGTGCACTACGTAGGGAATTGGGTGCCGTTTGGGACACATAGGCTGGCAGAGAAAGAAAAGCAGATTAATTTGCTGATTCAGCTGCAATAAAGCGCCAGCAGAGCTCTCTCATCATATGCTTAACGGGCCTTTCTCCCACTCTGTAATTATTCCTAGAAACGACCCAGCAGCTGTTTCAGCCAGAGCAAGAAAGGACTTCTGTCTGAATGTGTGTGTGTGTGTGTGTGTGTGTGTGTGTGTTTGTTTGTGTGCATGCACAGTGCAGACATGTAACCAGGCATTAGGCCTTTAGCTTTTAGCAGCAGGCAATAAAAGGGACGCCCAGGTGGGGTCCATGACAGGTACAGGTGGTCACGGTGCACCTGTGGCAACCGGGACACGTTTAGAGGTCAGGCCGTGGGGTCGCAAGGTGACATGGAAGGCTGTGAAAAGCAGATTGCACATTCTGGGCTGGTCCAATATTCAACTGCTGACTGACAGACCTAAATATCACCCTGCATTCTTGATTAATATTAGTTGTTTAAATACAAAAGTGCTCTACCCCGTAGTGGCTTTTCGCTCAGTAATGCATGTAACTATTAGTATTGTATACAAAGATGTCTTCAAGATTGGATAATAAAAGGCTTCAACGGCAACATCAACCGATGTCCGGAGGTTACGGGTGTCTGTACGAAACACGTGCTTTGGCACACTTAACACGTGCACCAGGATTGAATGTAAATGTCTCCCAAACATCTAAAAAACCTAATAACAACAAACCATAATAATGGCAAATAAAATCAACAACATTCAAAACACCATATTAGAAACACTGACAAGTTTTAAACAGACCATTTCAAAGTCCAACATTAAGAACTTGATGTTTTTTACGATTCAGATTACCATGTAAGATATTCCAGGCCAATGGCAGTCTATATATCTTTTACAATGTTCACTTCAGGCGCTTTGAATTGTTAGAACATCAAGTTCTAGAACACAGATCCCAGGTCACTTTTTAATTTTCCTCCAATGAATCACGTCCGATTGTAGGGAAGGTAAGTTGATACTAGATCTGTGTGACCTGGTGGAAAACATGTTCTGTACAGGCTCATGGTGTACTACTCTAGAGCCTTCCAGGAAACAGGTTTCTTTAAAACCGGTTTAATTCAAGGAAGAATCCACAGATTCTAATATAAATGCTTAGCTCTTTCTCTACCTCATCCTTATCTCACCCTTCTCGTTTTCTTTCCCCGGGCCAATCTCCATCTCCCTCTCGCTATACTCTCTTCCCCTCCCAGGACGTTGGAGGAGGCGTCGCTGGTCGCAAAGGACACAGTTGTGTGTGGCTTTCGCAACAAAAACAGGGCCTGGTGCCTGTGTGTCTGGCGGGGCTGGGGCTCCCGTGAGCTGGAGGTCTTCTACCAGTCCTACGAGGAGCTGGGGAGGCTAGAAACCAGCATGAGGAAGAGAAGGTAGCTGTTGTACAGCACCAGCAACAGTGGCACTGGCCTGCCTAGCGGTGGAGAGAACTGGCCTGTTGGAAGTGTGGACTCACAGGGCCCCAGTGTTCACAGCAGGGGGCAGCTGTGACGTGTGGGGGAGGGAGAGGAGGGGCGAGGACAGCAAGGATTTGGATTGTTAAGGAGAGACTCAGGGAAAGGATCCCTCTCCTGACCCAGCTTGGGCTCTTTTTAGAAGTTTCTGAATCAGGTGGGAATAAGCTGGGAATTTTGGAATTTGACAACATGGGTCCTAGGTCTGCTAAACACTAACTCACTGTAGAGTGTTCTCACCTCACCATGAGTGGGGGACTGAACACTCAACCCAGTCAGGTGTGTTTGGATGTGTATACAGTAAACGCTATGAGCCTCACCTCTGGGTTATGAACGCTCTTTCAGTGCTCCCCTAAAATAAAAGGTCCCAGTAAACCCAGAAAGTACATTTTGCAGACAGAAATGTGCACAATGGGGGGGTAATCAATGTTGATAAAGTATGAAAATGTACATACTCACTACCATAAGTTGCTCTGACTAAGAGCGTCTGCTGAATGACCTTTTAAATGTTAAATGTGTTAATAGAATATATTGTGTATATTCTGTAAGATCATGAATAAACTTCTTTATTGCAGTATTAGCCGAATGCTTTGTTAAATGGAAACTGTATTGACTTGATACTGTAACTGTATTGTGTATGATAATGTCTATCAAACATGATAAACAAATGATTGCTTGTAAGAGACTTGCTTTAATGCCTTTAGTCTCGTTTTCAGTACCCTACTCTCAACTGAAACCCTCTTCATCCAAAAATATTTAAAATAATTAATTTCCGTGGGAAGTCATGTGTGTAAGTGATACAGGGGTGGGGGGGTGATACTGGTGTACTGTGTGTGTGATTGATTTACGGGTACAGGGTGTATGGAATTAATACTTGGCTCAGGTAGGGAGTCACACTTCTTGTCAGAAGGTTACAGGTTCGTTTCCCAACTGTGCCAGATGTTATGTCCTTGAGCACTTTACCCTATTGTTCCAGGGGAGGTTTAAGTCGCTCTGATAAATGAAAATGTAAAATGTGTATATGATTGAATCAGGGGTACAGTGTGTTACGTGATTGATACAGGGGTACAGGGTGTTACGTGATTGAATCAGGGGTACAGGGTGTTACGTGATTGATACAGGGGTACAGGGTGTTACGTGATTGAATCAGGGGTACAGGGTGTTACGTGATTGATACAGGGGTACAGGGTGTTACGTGATTGAATCAGGGGTACAGGGTGTTACATGATTGATACAGGGGTACAGGTTGTATGTGATTGATACAGGGGGTTACGTGATTGTAACAGGGATACAGGGTGTTATGTGATTGAATCAGGTGTACTGGGTGTTATGTGATTGATACAGGGGTACAGGTTGTATGTGATTAATACAGGGGGTTATGTGATTGTAACAGGGATACAGGGTGTTATGTGATTGATACAGGGGTACAGGGTGTTATGTGATTGATACAGGAGTGGAGGGTGTCTTTGAGTGATACAGGGGTGAAGATAGTGATACATGTAGAGTGTAGAAGTAGATTCTTCACGTATGATTATTAGGATATATCAGCATGATTGATTATTACTGTGTATGTTGCTCATTACTGTGATACTTTAGAAGCCTTCAACTTTCAGATGAAAAAGTATTTTAATCAGTTCTGAAATGGGGAGGAGAGCACCTCCTTACACCTGCTATGACATCATATCTTATTGTCAGTAACAGAGGTTTCATTGGATGAGCACAATGGAGACCAATTGGAACTGCAAGCTTTATCTATAATCGACTTACAAGGAGGAAAACTCTTTGCAGCATCTGCTGTCTTATCAGCGTTCATTCACATTCCTTATTAATGAAGGTTGTTTTATTTCAAGGTCCACAGACTGACTGGAAGAGTTCACTTGTATCGGAATTTGGAGGCCAAGTCTACACCTTTAACTTATTGTTGTGTTCCTCAAACCATTCCTGAATCTGTTTTGCTTTGTGGCAGGGCACAATATCCTGCTGAAAGAGGCTAATGCCATCAGGGAACACTGTTTCCATGAAAGGGTATTCATGGTCTCCAACAATGCTTAGGTAGGTGGTACGTGTCAAAGTAACATTATATATACAAAAGTGAGCACACCCCTCATATTTTTTTTTAATATTTGATTATAACTTTTCATGTGACAACACTGAAGAAATGACAATGCTACAATGTAAAGTAGTGAGTGTACAGCTTGTATAACAGTGTACATTTGTTTCTGACCCCTCAAAAAAATCAACACACAGCCATTAAGGTCTAAACCGCTGGCAACAAAAGTAATTGCATACCTAAGTGAAAATGTTCCTAGCCTAATTCAGTGAAGTTGATTGGACAGCGCTTCACTTCAAAGATGACAATGATTAAAACATACTTCGAAAGCAACCCAGGAGTTTTTAAGGCAAAGAAGTGGAATATTTTGCAATGGCAGAGTTAATCACCTGATCTCAACCTGAATGAGCATGCATTTAACTTGCTGAAGAGAAAACTTAAGGCAAAAAGACCCACGAACGAACAACAACTGAAGACAGCTGCAGTAAATGCCTGGCAAAGCATCACAAAGGAGGAAACCCAGCGTTTGGTGATGTCCATGCACTTGACATCTCGACAAAGTATTATGATTGTGTTAATTTGTCTAATTACATTTGAGCCCCTGAAATAAGGGGACTGTGTATGATAAATGGTTGCAATTTCTAAACATTTTTAGTTCAACCCCTTGAACTGTTATGTGTAAAATAAGTATTTTTGAAATCTGCAATTTTTTTTGTTTAATACTTTGTTGAAGCACCTTTGGCAGCAATTACAACCTCAAGTCTTTTTGAGTATGATGCTACAAGCTTGGCACACCTATTTTTGGGCAGTTTCTCCCATTCTTTTTTGCAGGACCTCTCAAGCTCCATCAGGTTAGATGGGGAGCATCGATTCACAGCCATTTTCAGATCTCTCCAGAGACGTTCAATTGCCTTCAAGTCTGGGCTCTTGCTGGGACATTCACGTAGTTGTCCTGTAGTCACTCTGTTGTTATCTTGGCTGTATGCTTTGGGTCGTTCTCCTGTTGGAAGATGAACCATCGTCCCAGTCTGAGGTCCAGAGCGCTCCTGACTAGTCTCCCAGTTCCTGCCACAAAAAAAAACATGCCCACAGCATGATGCTGCCACCACCATGCTTCACTGTAGGGTTGGAATTGGCCAGGTGATGAGCGGTGCCTCTAGACATGATGCTTGCCATTCAGGCCATAGAGTTCAATCTTTGTATCATCAGACCAAAGATTTTTGTTTCTCATGATCTGAGAATCCTTCATGTGCCTTTTACTGAGAAGTGGTTTCCGTCTGGCCATTTTACCATACAGGCTTGATTGGTGGAGTGCTGCATAGATTGTTGTTCTTCTGGACGGTTCTCCTCGCTCCACAGAGAAATGCTGGAGCACTGTCAGGGTGACCATCGGGTGCTTGGTCACCTCCCTGACTTCCTGAAGTCCCTTCTCCCCCGATCGCTCAGTTTGGCCAGGCGACCAGCTATAGGAAGCATCCTTGTGTCTCGTGTAAAAGATTACACAGCTTACATACCAGAAGATGGTGTATGGCCAACACTTGAAAAGTACCTACGCACAGAAGTATTGACATGTATAAAACCGGTCATACACCAGGTCCTTCGCACCTTTCCTTTATAAGTCACAATCAACGTGAGATTGACTGCACGTGAACGAGCCACTGACCCCGCCTTGCCTCCTCCCATAAATGAATATGCAGATGGCCTGTAAATGCGCCCCTGAGGTAATTTCTTTGTCTGAATTAAAATGGCGTAATGCAAAAAAGAAAAAATTTAACCGAATGTGAGATCGAGGTACTAACAACAGAGGTGGAGCCGAGGAAATGTGTCCTGTTTGGCAGCCTGTCATCAGGTATTAGCAACAACAAAAAAGTTGGCGGAGTGGAAAACTGTCACAAGCCCCTAAATGTTTTGGGTTCGGAGAACCGGACCATGGGTGAAATTAAGAAGAAATGGTCCGATGTAAAACTCAAAATTAAGAAATGAGTGGTGGCGCATCGTAACAGCGTGAGGGGTCGGGAGCACCTGCCCTCACACCACATGAGGAAAGGGTGGCTGCAATTATCAGTGAGGCACTTATAGCTGGGGTTCTGCCAGCATGTGAGGGGGACTCAAACATTCAACCTGGTAAGTATGAAATACACCACGACTCAGACACATTTAAAGACCAGTTACAAAAAACACATCTCTGTCCAAATTTTGCACAAGAAGCAGTCTGAACCAACTAATGTAATGTAATTAATTTTGGATAATGTGGAAACTGAGAAGTACGGCATGAGGGGGACGCCAGACTGGCCGTGTCCTCACCAATGCTGTGCTGCAGTCACAAAACGAAATTGTGAACACCATGAGGGAAATAGTGTGAGAGATAAGACGAGTTAATGATGGTCTGACTAACTTATTGGATGTAATAAAAGAACTCAAAAAAGTAAGTGCATCTTGTCTTGCTTTTTCACATTCTGTATATGACCTCTGACCCAGTATACTACAGTTTTCCTCCTGAACAGAGGTGTTGCAGCTGAGGAGAGGCTACCGACTCTGATATTTTCACGGACTAGAAGAAGAAGAAAAAGGTAAACGATGGCAAAACGGGCAGCAGCATTGATGGGTAATGTCAACAGTGGCTAAGATTATCTTAACTGTTTTGTTATGAACCATTTACAGTTTTATTATGAACCATTAACTGTGTAATTATGAGTCGTTTACTGTGCACTCAAACTTGTTCATGCTTCCTGTTTCCGTTTTGTGGTGCGCCACTGAAAATAATGAGTGGTGCGTGCCCTTGGCTCTCGCGCCCGGTCGGGTGCATTAAGTATACTGTAGGCCAGCCGCGGTCGGTGGATCTTAATTGGAGAGGACGGGCTCGTATTACGCTCGGAACCGGAGTGAATGGAATGGTGCGCAACGAACAAAACCAATTGTTTTTTTGATTTGCACACATTCCATTCACTCCGGTTCTGAGCGTAATACGAGCCCGTCCTCCCCAATTAAGATCCACCGACCGCGGCTGCTGTAGGCATAAGGCTGCTGCATTGGGCTTAATGTTTGGAAGCCCCGGTCGGGTTTGTCCATCTCTGCTTCGGCCTGTGGCAGAGGCACACCACATTTGTTTGCCACATTGTGCAGCACACTGCATGCCAGCACAATGCGACACACCTTCTGTGGGCTGTAAGCCCCAGTGGGGTTTGGCCATCTCTGATCCGGCCTGTGGCAGAGGCACACCACATTTGTTTGCCATATTGTGCACCACACTGCATGCCAGCACAATGCAACACACCTTCTGTGGGCTGTAAAAGGCAGCATGGCACCACTTCTGTCCAGGCAGCGCCAACGGCTTTTCATCTGCCACAGTCACCTATGGGTATACCTTAACCACTTACTCAGATGCCAATACAAGATCATTGCCTTATTTTACCGTAGCCTAATGATCATAAATGACATATATTACCAATAAGCCAGCCATCCTGCACAGCCCCTGCTTGAAGTCTGTTCCCCACGCTGCTATTTCACAGGAAAAATTAATCATGAGTAGAGCCAGGCCACTGTGCCACAACATTTGTCAAACACATTTGCGCATCACAGATCACTTGCACATTTATAGAGTGGAAGTGTTTTCTGTTCACATAAGCAAATTTATTATCAGATGGTGCCCTCGTAGCAATGTGTGAGCAGTCGATTGCTCCGATTACATTTGTAAATCGACTCATTGCTGCGAATTGCGTTTAATGTTGGCCTGCTCACCGACAGTGAAGGGAAATTTTATGTACCTGGGTGACATATGGATGAGACCGTTCCATACAGCTGGCATGGCGCGGCTCAGGGATGGTTGGGAAATTCCTGACCAGTCAGCCAGCTCTCTCTGGAATGCCCCCATTGCGAGAAAGCCCATTCTGGTGAGAACTTGCAAGGGGACAGGTAACATGTGGTTCCTTGCTGTCTCACGTTCTACAGCCGGCCAAAGTTCAGCACAGAGTTAAAAAAGGATAGCCTTTGGCAAACTGATTAGCCCTTGGCAACCTGAATCGACTCATAAGCCAGTCATCATCGTGGGCCAGCAAATCAGTTTGGTCTCTGAATGCAAGCTCTTTGCACTGTCTACTAGCAGTGCCAGAGCAGCCATTGCGCATCAAGTATAGCATCATGTTTTATGCATCCTTTTATAGGCTACACCTTATTTCCCACCCCTTGTTCACCTATTTACACATAATCCATAGGATCAATTGTGCATCACGCATGAGTGATTATGCCCACCTGTTACTGCGTTTCATCGTGCGTCATGCCTCCTGTGCGTTATGGATGAGCCAGAGTTAGGCTCACAGAGACAATTTTCCCATGCCAATCTTGTAGTTGCACAGCACAGGGAGTATATATTTCATCTGTGGTAAGTAATCTGTGCTGTGTGCAATGTTAACCATATACAGATGGTGACATGCATTTCCTGATGATTTTGTCGTTCGTTTGACACCCTCAAGTTTAACAGAAGTTATTAAGCGGTGGCGGATTAAACAGTTAATAGCATTTCCCATTTGGGTTTTGGCATTTTGATGTGAGTCATCAATGATCAAATTTTTATTAGTGGAGGTAATGTTTTTTTGTATAGTCAACGTCATAGACGTATGACAGTAACTGTAGAGAAAACTTTTTATTTTGTAATGTTTGGTGAGTTTCGGCACTTCAATTAGAATTCGGCACATTACGGAGCCAGAAAAGACTTTGCAGATGGCCCGCACATTCTCATGTCTGCTCAAAGATTTGCGTGATGGCTTGCACATTCTCACATCAAGGTCATTTTTGTACATCACACCGCGTGTCCAGCGTACCAGCGTACGCAAGATTTATACGAGGCCCCTGGTGGTTCCAAACTTCTTCCATTTACGGATAATGGAGGCCACTGTGCTCATTGGGACCTTCAATGCTGCAGATATTTTTCTGTACCCTACCCCAGATCTGTCCCTCGATACAATCCTGTCTCTACAGACAATTCCTTGGACTTCATGGATTGGTTTGTGCTCTGACATGCATTGTTAACTGTGGGACCTAATATAGACAGGTGTGTGCCTTCCAAATCATGTCCAATCAACTGAATTCACCACAGGTGGACTCAGGTTTTGGAAACATCTCAAGGATGATCAGTGGAAACAGGATGCACCTGAGCTCAATTTTGTGTGTCATGGCAAAGGCTGTAAATACTTATGTACTTTTTTTTATAAATTTGCTAAGATTCCAAACACTTCTTTCACATTGTCAGTATGGGGTATTGTTTGTAGACTCTTTAGGGAAATAAGTAATTTAATTCATTTTGGAATAAGGGTGTAACATAACACAATGTGTAAAAAGTCAAGTGCTGTGAATACTTTCCGGATGGACTGTATATCTTAATATTTAATAGTATCTGAAGAATCTAAAACAGACCTGGGATGAGGCAGCTTCTTAATAATGTCCTTCTGTATTTTAGATGGTGACAGTGATGCTATGAGGAACGATGGAGGGTCAATGTATTAATCAAGGGAGCGATGTGGTGTGCATGGTGCTTTACCAACCATGGGGACGGGAACTCGCAGGCATTACAGCCATTATACACACACACACTATTGAAGAGCAGCCACACACTGGTGAACCATAACACACATATATTGCATCAACAGTGGACACAGTGTATTTATAGTGTGGTAAGTGCAGAAAGATGGAGCAAGGTCTTGTGTGTATCCACACCATTAGGATTCAGAAACGATGGACCATTACACAAAATGCTTACTTGACTTTTCTATCACAACGATGCAAGTACAATAGAAATAATGAATCCAAAATAAAACGTGAAAACAATACTTACAAAGCTGAGGATGCAAATACACACTGACCGAAAGGATTATTAGGAACACCATACTAATACTGTGTTTATATACACTCACCTAAAGGATTATTAGGAACACCCTATTAATACTGTGTTTGACCCCCTTTCGCCTTCAGAACTGCTTTAATTCTATGTGGCATTGATTCAACAAGGTGCTGAAAGCATTCTTTAGAAATGTTGGCCCATATTGATAGGATAGCATCTTGCAGTTGATGGAGATTTGTGGGATGCACATCAGGGCACGAAGCTCCCGTTCCACCACATCCCAAAGATGCTCTATTGGGTTGAGATCTGGTGACTGTGGGGGCCATTTTAGTACAGTGATCTCATTGTCATGTTCAAGAAACCAATTTGATATTATTTGAGCTTTGTGACATGGTGCATTGCTGGAAGTAGCCATCAGAGGATAGGTACATTGTGGCCATAAAGGGATGGACATGGTCAGAAACAATGCTCAGGTAGGCCGTGGCATTTAAACGATGCCCAATTGGCACTAAGGGGCCTAAAGTATGCCAAGAAAACATCCCCCAAACCATTGCACCACCACCACCAGCCTGCACAGTGGTAACAAGGCATGATGGCTCCATGTTCTCATTCTGTTTAC
>JACXGM010010347.1:0-26398 GCA_016801145.1 Umbra pygmaea | reverse complement strand
GGCCGTGGAGAGGCAACACCGGCCTCTTGTGGCCGTGGAGAGGCAACACCGGCCTCTTGTGGCCGTGGAAGGGGAGCGTACCAAACCCCTACATAAGGGGTTTCCCAGTCCTCCTCGTCAGACGAATCTGACCCACTTATGAGGTCAGGCATCCCCTCGTAATCGCTCTCATCATCAATGGGGCTCGGATAGGCGGCCAGCTTGGGACTCTCGGTGGCCATCTTTGGACTCTGGGCGGCCATCTTAGAACAGGGGCTAGTAGCCTTCCTAGAACTGGAACTGGTATCCATCTTTGGCCTGGGACTGGGAGCCACTTGGAACTGGGGCTGGTAACAGCACTCTTTGGGATTGGCTGCCATCTTCGGACTGGTAGCCATATTGGAACTGGGGCTGGGAGCCACCATCTTGAAACAGGAACTGGGTGCCCTCTTTGGTGCTTCAAAAGGGGCAGGTGTCGGAAAGACACGACGGGGAAGGATGTAGTCCCCATCCATAGCCTCCCTGACTAGGAAGTCCTCATAGGAGGCTTTGTAGAGGTCCCATATAGGATCCTCCTGGTCCCAGCCACTGAAAAATTGCTCACTCCCAGCCATTGTATTAGGCGAGGTATTCTGTAATGATACTCCAAGCTGTAACAGTTATGTAGGTGGAGTGACGGAGGCAGACTGCAGGTATACACTTATCTTCTTAGTTTATTATAAATGACAGCAATGAGAACATGTACTGGGCTTTAGAAGGAGCTGAACACCAAACTGAAACAGGGCTGCGCAACTATTAGCAAGCCATGTGCCCAATACGTGGCATAGACAACGGTTGACAAATATAACGTCCTGACACTACATTACGTACGACACCATAAGTGGTGAAGACACATTAACTAAGACAAGAATATAAGAACCAAAACAGACCTCCTCCTTACACAGTCGGCAAGACTTTAGATCATGAATACAGGGAAAGAATAATGCAAATGGAATGCTCAGAATGGAATAAAACAATACTCACAAATACCTCGCAAAGAGTGAATGGTGTGTGTGCTTTATGTGTGGACTGGGTGAGTGCAGGTGTACAGAATTAGGCTGATTAAGTCCGGACTATGGGAATTGTAGTTCTAAACATGCATGACTAGGGAAGCTGTAGTCCACAGGAAGTAGAACAGGGGAATGGGAATCGTAGTTCTGAGCAACATGTAATAGGGAAGTGGCAGTTTCCAGGGACGGGGAACTGGTAAACGTTACAGTTAGCTTGTTTACTCAACTAGCCGTTTTTCTACTTAAACGTAAATCGAATGGCAAAAGGAAAACACGGCTAGCACCCTCGTTTTTTAGGTTATATACACAAGTCTAATATCTCCTTAAAACTTAGAATGTTGGGATTCTAGCAAATATCTCGGTTTTAGTGTAGCTATAAAATTCACAACGTTAGAGTACTTAATGTCAGGTACGCGTCTTGAAAACAATTACATTTTACTTAGGAAATACAGGTTAGCAGACGTCACTTATGTTAAGCTTTTAGTACAAAATATTTTACTTACGGTCATAAAATCCTTCTTTTTGGTCATCAAAGTGTCCCAGTAGTGACTTAAAGCATAGTTTTCCCAGGTAATATCCATCTTGAATGTAAAAATAGCATTTTCTTCCTGGACTTTTAAATCTACTCATAAATAAATGAAAAAACTAGTGTATTTTCCCTGCACTTCTAAACAAAAGACAGATGTGAAAAGTGTCCAAAAGCTTAGCAATTTCGACATATACGTCATCTTTATGAAACAGAGATCTTAAAAATGTGCAAGATTAACAATTTTAACCGAAGACTGACAGAGATAATTTAGCAAAGAAATGTTTTGTTTGTCTCAGGACCCGGATGTAAACGTCATCACTGTGCATTTTTTCTAAACATATAGTTTCACAAACAAAGCCATAGTTCATTGGCTGTTTACTCAATCACTACAAAATGTTAGACTAATGTGGCCAGCCCCTTAACAACATGATTTGAATTGGATCCAGTATCCTATCTTAATACATAGCATTGTAGGGTTCTTTCAAAGAGGATGTAGAAAAATAAAAACAGGAAATAATTATGCATTTTCTTTATTTCATCTTGTGCCATATTCACTGTGTACATTTGTTTGAAATGAATTTCACATATCCAAAAATTTCAAAGTCTTTTCTTTAAAAAAATATCAACCATATGTTTGTACTTGCCTCAGGTCCAGTGTAACAAGAGTTTAAGTTTGGGTATGTTTTTTAGGCAGAATTTGACAATTAGGGGGCGAGGCTTAAGAGGTTAAGTAGGGTGAAGTCAGCTAAAATGGGCCACTTTTTGGTAAAGGGCTTATAATACCATCAAATAAGCTATGCATGAGATCTAATGTAATTTTCCTGCCCTGCCTGCCTTGAAAACTCAGACCAATCAAAAGTCTTGTGACAAGTCAACAAGTGTTGAAGCAACAATGCAAGCTCAGTTATTGTGATTTGCTGTAAAGATATTAAGAGATATGACGCTACAACATTATTTGGCCCATTTTACCTGATGGCCAGTTTTAGCTGACTTCACCCTACCAAAAGCAAATATGTGATGGTAAATGTACTTAAGTACATTTGCCAGTGGCGAATTTTGCCAATCTTGGTGTTCTCTGGCAAATGCCCAACGTCCTTTATGGTGTTGGGCTGTAAGCACAACCCCCACCTGTGGACGTCGGACCCTCATAACACCCACATGAAGTCTGTTTCTGATCGTTTGAGTGGACACATGCACATTTGTGGCCTGCTAGAGGTCCTTTTGCAGGGCTCTGGCAGTGCTCCTCCTGCTCCTCCGTGCACAAAGGCGGAGGTAGCGGTCCTGCTGCTGTGTTGTTGCCCTCCTACGGCCTACTCCACGTCTCCTGATGTACTGGCCTGTCTCCTGGTAGCGCCTCCATGCTGTGGACACTAGGCTGACAGACACAGCAAACCTTCTTGCCACAGCTCGCATTGATGTGCCATCCTGGATGAGCTGCACTACCTGAGCCACTTGTGTGGGTTGTAGACTCCGTCTCATGCTACCACTAGAGTGAAAGCACTGCCAGCGTTAAAAAGTGACCAAAACATCAGCCAGGACCCATAGGAACTGAGAAGTGGTCTGTGGTCACCACCTGCAGAACCACTCCTTTATTGGGGGTGTCTTGCTAATTGCCTATAATTTCCACCTGTTGTCTGTTCCATTTGCACAACAGCATGTGCAATTGATTGTCAATCAGTGTTGCTTCCTAAGTGGACAGTGTGATTTCACAGAAGTGTGATTGACTTAGAGTTACATTGAGTTGTAACTTCAAAGTAAACTCTATAAATGAAAACGACATGCAATGCAATTCATGGAATATATAGAAAGAACACATATACACAACAATAAACTATACTCAGATAAATATATATGTACAAGTCCATGCTCAGTCCATGTTAACGCCAGCCCTCCCTAGGCTGGGCGTTACAGCAGTCCTCTTGCCTTCCAATGCCATTTGACATTGTTCTCTAACCAATTTAACTCTTATGCCACGCTATTTCATCAAACTATACAAGTACTAGAGCAAAAATAGAAAAACTGCAATTTCAAAGTAGTTACTGAGTTACAATTCATTCTGTAAAAAGAAATCAGTCAATTGACTAAACAAAAATAAAAGCATCATTCAAAAATGTAATTGATGTTACAGACCAATTTATAAGAGGAAATCAGACATAGACTGCATGTATTAAACAAAAATATACAGTAAATGCTATATTTACAGTGTAGCTCTCCTGTTTTGTGGTGCAAATGTGTTATCCCATCATGGGACAAAATATTAATTTGGGCTAAATGTATTTATTTACTTGACTGATGTTTTTACTTGAACTTACTTTCTTAGTCCTTATTTTCTATGTTTGTTTAGTATAAATTTGGGTTTCAAATAAAAAAGTAACATACCCAACATTACGCACCATTAACATGGCAGATTATTTTATTATAGTAAACCAATGTTTCAAGTAACTACGTAAACTAGATAATCAGCTACAAAAGTGGTTTCGTATTTTGTATTGACCAATCTTTCCTCCTAAATTTCCTTACCTCTTAACATATCTTGACTGCTACAGTAATGTTACTCTGTCTTTCTCCCTCTTCCTCTCTGGCTGGCTGGCAGCAGAGGAGGCTACACAAAGGCAGGGATGGTAAACGCACATGTTATATTTGCTTGCCACTTCAATAATTTGCCTGCTCCTGCCTGCTCCATGTCCACGTTGATGTTTATGCCTCTGTCTCGCTACCAGTGGCGGTTTTTCTAGGAGGCCAAAGGAAGCCTGGCCTCCTCATAAAAATATAAAACATAATTTAAAATGTAAAATAAATTCACTGTAGGAATGATCAATATACGGTTGTTTTTTACAGATTTTGCAATTTCCCTTCAACATTCCATTATCATTTTCTTCTATAGCTGGTAGAGCGAAACAGCGCCCCTCTGCCACTGCGTGGGTGGTGCAGTCCTGTCTGTGCTCTGTCTAGAGGGCAGTAATGGAGTTAAATGCTAGAAACGCTTAAAAAGGTAAATGTTTTTCTCCAAGGGAAAAACAGCTGTTCTCCCTTGGAATTTTCAGCCAATCAGAGTGAAGCTAGGTTTATCCGAGCTCGACGTTGAATGGTCAATTCATCGTATAGAAACAAACAAGGGAGGCCAAGTTGAACCTGGCTTCTCACCAATAACATGCCTCAGATACACAACGAGTCATCAGCTACATAGACAGTCAGCTAGCAGCTCTGGCAACAAAAGAAACTTTGTGGAGCCAGCTAGTGCAAGCTTTCAGCACGTTTTATAACGCCGTAGTAGACCACCTAGCATGAGCTACTACATTTACGTGTATGTCAAAGACAATTCAGAATGACATAATTTCAACATTTGATCAGTCTATTGATCATTATACTCTTTGACTTCAGGAATTTGTTTCAACAGTTATTATGTTATCATAAGGCAACATAGGCACCAATACCGTGCGTGCTCCGGAGCTCGAGCACCCACGTTGTGTGCCAGATGTAGGCTACATTAATTTAAAATTAAACAGTGCAGTTATTGCGAAGTGGAGCAGTGGCATTGATTCTTAATTTCCTAGGAAGCTGATCGTGGTTATGTGTCAGTTAAACTTTTAATCTCCAAAACCTATCTGTATTTGTGAGAAGTGTCGCTGTCCTGAATTGAAAGATAGCCGGCTTTATTATCAAGTTAATAGGCGTGTGCTCGGCCGCTGTCAATTTCTTAAGGTTCTGATTTCTGAAATGCAAACATTTTTTGACTTCTTTATTATTTAAAGGGCGTGCACGCCCATGAGCACCCATGGAGAAAAACATAAATTAGCGCCTATGCTCACTGGATTCCTCTGTACAAAATGTCACGCACCGCCATTGCATGCTACTCCTTACCTGTTTTGTAATTTTTTGTATTCACCTCCAAGTCCTGTTCTAGTTGTTTAGTAGATCCTTTATTCCTTTCAGAGTCATTAGTTCTCTGAACCTATTTCAAATTTAATTTTCTGGGTCCTCGTGCCAGTTTTACCTTTGTATTTTCAGCACTAGGCATGTAGTTTTATGTTTTATGTTTATTATGTTATAATAAAGTCCCTATACCCTAGCCCTGCTCTGCCATGTTTCCTTCCCTCCTTGGACTTCACCCTTGCTCTTAGACTCACATGGCTCACAATATGAGATTAAAATGTTTTAAGGAGCTATCTTATAGGAATTTGTTTTTTGTCTTGTTTTATAGGATTGCATAGGACCCAATCCAGTAAGACTATCTGCTAGCATTCTCTTATGGTGGATATGGTTCCAAATTATGTTTGGAAAATCCTAAATAACTGAGTAGGGCAACTATGGAGTTACATTTGAGACAAGAAAACAAACCATATGAAATCTACAGTATATTATTTCAAACAAAAATGTGATTAACAAGGGAAAGGCCCTCTCCTGTTCTAATGTCCTTTTATTTATTTATTTATTTAACCTTTATTTAACCAGGTAAGTTGACTAAGAACAATTTCTTATTTACAGCAACGACCTGGGAGCAATTAGGGTAAAGTGTCTTGCCCAAGGACACAACGACATTTGGCTCAGTCGGGAATCGAACAGGCAACCTTCTGACTACAAGTCTGACTCCCTACCCACTGAGCCATCTGCGCCCAAAATATTTCTTCATTTTGTTTACGTGAAAACACTGCATTTCATTAGCCAACTGCATTGCACTGAAATAAATGCAAAATGTGTTCACCTTTTGGCAAGTACCAAATTGTTTTTAGATTTGCTAGAGTACTCAAGCACTAAATGACTGGAAGTTCCTCTACCCAGTGTGTATCATGATATTCATCGATATCGAATGATGAGAAAAATATCATCATACTTTTTCTGCCATATCACTCAGCCCTAACTTGTACTTTCATAGTTAGTAAGACCCACCACAAACCATAAACTTCAACCAATGTCAAGACTCAAGAGAAGGTTGAGCTTTAAAATGATGTAAACTTGTGTATTAACTCTTAAAATTTAGCTTAGAGCTAGGTAATAAAGATAGCTACCCAGACAAGCTTCTTAATTGTTCATTTTCTAGCGCGATTAAGTATATTCATTTATTTATAAGTACACAGCAATGCTTTCTGTGCGCCGCAAACTATTAAGATCCAATGTCAATTACATAATAGATTGTATTTTAGTATAAATTCTAAATTGTTTACTACTCAGTTAAAAGTTGAACAAGATAATACGCCAGCTAACTGGTAAGAAAGTTTGTGGGTGTCAAGCATTGCTAACTGACTTTGTGGAGTAAAAACTAGAAGTACATAGCAAACCCCTGAACAAGCATACATTAGATAATGACAATGAACCACAAATCATCAAACACACAGGGACTATATACAACACTGATAACTGAATGGAAACAGATGTGTGTAGTGATAGTGAATCGAGAGATCTATTGGCAGGAAGGAAACATGACGAGATGATGTCATAAATGATTCCGGGTAAACAGTACATAAAACATGGAATGGGTCATGGTGAGGCTGATCTCACTAACCCTGATAAATACAGGAGGGGGCACAGTTGCATATATTTTATTTTGTTAACCTTTTAGTCTCTTTTAGAGTTGTGCCTTGTGATACAACAATATAAAAACAAAACAGCACTAAAACAGAATAAAAGTACAAAATACAATCAAATAAAAAATACAAACATTATAAATACACTATAAAAGAAACATTTTACAGTTAATATTAAAAATGTCATGTAACTGACATTTAAATGTGCATACAGACTAAAACCCCTATCTTAAGTTTGCTCTGTATATCATTCCATGAGTGTGAGGCATGTTATTCAAACATAGTTTTACCTAACTCAGTCAACCCGTGTCTCTAGTAATAAAAAGATCCAGACACCTGGATGATACATGGTATTTAACAATTATATTTTTTATTTATTTAAATAGTTAGATCGTTTCTGAAATGCAGCCTTATGTATAAACATCAGCCAATGTCTGGATCTTATAAAAGTCAAGCCCCAGTGTAACAGGCAACGATGTGTGTGATTGTTTGCTCCAGTGATAAAGTGCAACGCTGCATGATATAATGCATCCAAATGCTTCAACGCTGACGCTGACCATGCATATATAGTACATCACCATAATCAAGGACTGACATAATAGTGGCCTGTACAATTTCCATTCTATGCTGTGAAGGCAAGATTTATTCTTGTAAAAAAGCAAATTCTCACTTTCAGCCTCCTCACCAGCTCAGTAATATGGATATTCAATGAGAGATTAATGTCTAACAAAATTCCCAGGTATTTAGATGACATGTTCTAAAGGGGACACGTTCTAAAACAGAACCATCAAGCCTAGTAAGATTGCCCAATTGTTTTTTCTCTCTACAAAACATATATTTAGTTTTACTTGCATTCAACACAAGCCTTAGGTCTATAAGTGCATTTTGTAGTAAATCCAAATCAGTCTGCAGGAGTGTAAATGCTTAAGGAAGAGATGAATCTACCGCATGAATTACTGTCATCAGCAATGAAATGAAATTTACATTTTAGCACATTGTTACAGATATCATTTATGTACATAGTAAACCATTACAGTGCTTTCTCATGAATATTGTCAGAAAATAACCACATGTAGACAAAGACATGGCTCACACACAAGCAAACATACACACATACACTCACCATTTCATTGTTTAATAGACACATTATCTTCTAAGGGATGCTCTTTCTGAGACAGAGAAAAAATGATGTTTTTCCTTATTTTTAACAAATGGATGTAATGCTTCTCATTACACAGATGATAAGAGATCCGAATATTAGCTAAATGGCATAGAGTTTAAATTAATTTAAATTTGCATTGCATGAGGAAGGGAATTAATAGTTCACATTTTTAATCTAAGGGAAGGAATCTGGCGTGCATCTCTAATTAAATTACGTATTAAATAAGTTTGTGCTTTCTGTTATCCAGCTGTCTATAAATCTGTGTTTCTTCGTGTGTTTCTTTGTATGTGTGAAGACTGCTCTGGGCTGGTATTCTCACAAAGCCTCTTAGCTGATCTAGGATCAGGTCCCCTCTGTCGTGTACAATTATTGATTATTATGTACACTGAACAAATCTTAGATGAGCACTCTTGTCTTCAAACACTGAATAGAGGCCATGGGCTATAGGATGGCTTTTCTAGGGTGCTGTTGTCCTATTTTCTTTACACAGACAAGGTCCTCCAAACCACACTATAATGTCTATTATAATAGATCTTTCTCCAAAATTGACCAACCCACAAAGCAATATCCCGAGAGCCGGCCAATTCACCTTGAATGTATGCAATACATTATTCTACACATCAGCGTTATTGTAAAGTAATGATTATGAACAAGTGTTTTATGACCTTTGTCTATCAATCTGTCTTCATTTCTGCCAAACACCTGCTCCTCGTTTAAAATATATTCCCTTTTGTTGCAGCATTATCTTTAGACTTGTTAGTCTAACTCAATATAACTTTCTCTGCATACTTTTGTTTTGGTAAAAAAAACATTCAGACTTGATATGCAATTGTCTGATGAAATTATCTACCTAAAGTAATTATTCATGAGAGTGGAAAATTAAAAGCAAACATCAATCATCAATTCAAAAGCCCGAAACCCAAACTGAAATCAACAAAGAAAGTATCATGCATGTATGACTTAAATAGGATCAGGGTTCTGCAGCAGACAGGAAGATAAAAAGGATGTGTTAAAAAGTCCTCACAGCCGGTTTCACTATATCACTGTTTTCCTTACCTGACTCTGACATTTCCCAAATTCCCCACTTACCTGAACCCAGCACGCACCACAGATCCCAAAGTCCTCACTCACCTGATCGGAGCACTCATCCCAGATCCTAATCACCAGAATACTGAACAACTGCACTCCCCTCTCCAACAGTATATAACTCACCTGGTCTGTAGCCTCAGTGCAAGGTATTGTTAGTATTGAGCATATTTCTGAAATCCTGACTATTTGAAATTGTGTGTTTGACCTGTTTTTCTTGTCGACCCTGAGTTTTTGCCCTTTACCTGCCTGTACTTCTGCCTGCCTATTCCTCTGCCTACCTGTGTTAGACCCTGCCTGCCTTATCAACCTCGACTCGGATTGTGGACCTGGACTCCGTTTGCCTGTATCATTATCGAACCTAGCCTGCCTGTTCTATCCCTTCCTGAATACCGGAATTGTACCTTTGCCTGCCTCCATCGTTCTCTGAACCCTGCCTGTCCTCCTGACCATTCTTGGATTCTGATTTTAGGTATACCTGCCTGAACTGTGTACCGGACCCAACCTGAATGACTTGGAATATTGAATCTGTATAATTCAGCTATTTATATTATTAAATTAACATTTAAGTGATCAAAGTGTCTGAGTCGTTATAACAAAATTGCAAATAATTCAAATACTGTTTTTTTAAGTTGTTGACGCGCCTGATCATGCACATGAAGTGGGACACGATTTTGTGAATAAATTATTAAGGCTCTAAAATAATTCATGCCACAGGAAAAAACGACAATAGAGTCGACATCAAGCAAACCTGGTGCTTCTTTTCATTAATAAAAATAAATCAAAACAAAATATCTGGGTACACGCAATATTATCACAGAGAGGAGCATTACCACAGCCGCTTCAAAGCGTACTTCAGGATGACTGTTGGACACCGTCGGACAATTTGAAACACTGTTGCAACAGCTGGAACCAAGATTCAAGCAGACGAGAAATTTCTGGAAATCTAATTGCCCCGAATATTAATGTCGGGGCAATATTCAGATGGTAGAGTCAGAATTTGTCGTAAACAGAATGAGAAAATGGATCCATCATGCCTTGTTACCACTTTTCTTGAACATGACAATGAGTTCACTGTACTAAAATGGTCCCCACAGTCACCAGATCTTAACCCACTAGAGCATCTTTGGGATGTGGTGGAAGGGGAGCTTCGTGCCCTGGATGTGCATCCCACAAACCACCTTTAACTGCAAGATGCTATCCTATCAATATGGGCCAACATTGCTAAAGAATGCTTTCAGCACCTTGTTGAATCAATGCCACGTAGAATTAAGGCAGTTCTGAAGGCGAAAGGGGGTCAAACACAGTGTTACTATGGTGTTCCTAATAATCCTTTAGGTGAGTGTATATATGCACAACATATAGTAGTTTTAAATAATAAATGTGTTATGTCTTAATTTTTCTGTTCTGCATATAAAAGCAGCCACAGGTGATGCTGGGAATGAGGAGACAGAAAGAGATCTACAGAGTCTAATGTGACGCTGGTGCTAGAGACTGACAGGTGCAGCAGTGAAACTGTACACAATAGAGTATTAGGTAACAGGTTTATTATATGCAGTTAGTTCAATTGATTTTGATCTTTGATTATTGTTAACTAATTATTGTTCTTTTGCAAAATCAAAAAGCAGTTATTACAGGGACATTCACCCTGGAGCAACAAGTGTGACGTGCCTTGCCCAAGGACACAACAATATTTGGCACAGTTGTGAATCGAACCGGCAACCTCCAGACTACTAGTCCGACTCCCAAATTTTAATTAAAATATTGTAATTCAGACAATTTATTTGCAGAAAATGACAACTGTTCAAAATAACAAAAAAAGATGTAGTGATTTTAGACCTCAAATTATTCAAAGAAAATACATTCATATTGTCACGGTGTAGGGTTTGGTTGAGAGAGGGAGACCCGAATGCAGAGATGTATTTGTTGTCCATAATAGTTTATTGGTACAAAGGTCCGGAATAGTAGGCTACATGCGTTGAAATTAGACAGATGCATAAATTTGGGCACCCCCAACAGAAATATCACATCAATATTTAGTTGAGCCTCCTTTAGCATAAATAACAGCCTCTAGATGCTTCCTATAGCTTGTAATTAGTGTCTGGATGAAGGTCTTTTGGAACATTCCTCCTTGTAAACCTCCAGAATCTCCAGTTCAGTTAGGTTTGATGATTGCCAAGCATGGACTGCCCGCTTCAAATCCCCCCACACATTTTCAATGATATTCAGGTTTGGGGACTGAGATGGCCATTCCAGAACATTGTACTTGTTCCTCTGCATAAATGCCAGAGTAGATTTTGAGCAGTGTTTTGGGTCATTGTCTTGTTGAAATATCTAGCCCTGCCATCACTTCAACTTTGTGACTGAATCCTCTATATTATTCTCAAGTACCTGCTGATATTGAGTGGAATCCATGCGACCTTCAACTTTAACAAGATTCCCAGTTCCGGCACTGGCCAAACAGCCCCACAGCATGATGGAACCTCCAACAAATTTTACTATGTGTAGCAAGTGTTTGTCTTGGAACGCTGTGTTCTTTTGCTGCCATGCATAACGCCCCTTGTTATGACCAAATAACTCCATATTTGTTTCATCAGTCCACAGCACCTTCTCCCAAAATAAAACTGGCTCATCCAAATGTAGGTTTGCTTACCTCAAGCGACTACGCTGGTGACTGACCATGCACCGCTACAATGGATGGCCAAGGCAAAGGACACGAATGCCCGTGTGACTCGTTGGTTCTTGGCTATCCAGGATTTATCATTCACCCTGCGTCACTGGGCCGGGTCGCTGCATGGCAACGCGGATGGCCTGTCCAAATTCCACGTGCTCGGGGGGGGGCTGGTGGCCAGGGCGCATTCGCCCCGGACAGGGGCTCGACACCTTGGGGGGGAGTGTGGCAGGGGTGGGCAGGACTCTGTGCCTCAACCCCCTTTCAAGACTGCCACATAGTGCTTCAGGACCCTGGACAACTCCACTTAGGAAGTCAACCGGGCCCAAAGGAGTCATGTACTGGAGACATTGGACAGCGACCAAAGTAAGGAGCGTGGAGCAACAGGCAGTCAGGAAGAGTAATGGTCTGAGACACATCCAGGTTCACAGCTGACAAACCTCAACCCTGATAGAGCTCCCTATAAAGCAAAGAGGAGCGCGACTAAGAGGTGAGCTTTATGATGGAACCTAACACGCTGATTTCTTTGTTTGTTTTCTCTTTTATGTCCCAGAATCCTTCTCTCCTGTGACCTCAGATACCGGCGAGGACTGAACGTTAGGATATCCCAGGACGAGGGGGAGAAAAAAACACGGGGAATAGATCTCAGCTTCCCAGATTCAGATCGGAGAACAGTGGCGGCTAATAATTTAGTTGAACAGCCCCACCTGTTGTGGGACTTTTTTCTTTATTTATGCAAGTATTGACTGTGTACTTCTGTTACGCTAAGAGTATTTGAGTAAAAATGCCGCCACTGCCGGCTAAACCGTTCCTTCTGCCTCTTCTCTGACTACAAACCTGTTACAGTACCCAAAGTGCGTTACACATTGAGGGGGAAAGCCCACCTCATCCACCACCAATGTGTCGCACCAACTTGGGTGATACACAGCAGCCATTTTGCGCCAGAACACTCACCACACAACAGCTATTAGGTGGAGAGGTGAGTAGTTACAGTGCCTTGCGAAAGTATTCGGCTCCCTTGAGCTTTTCGACCTTTTGCCACATTTCAGGCTTCAAACATAAAGATATAAAACTGTAATTTTTTGTGAAGAATCAACAACAAGTGGGACACAATCATGAAGTGGAACAAAATGTATTGGATATTTCAAACTTTTTTAACAAATAAAAAACTGACAAATTGGGCGAGAAAAATTATTGAGCCCCTTTACTTTCAGTGCAGCAAACTCTCTCCAGAAGTTCAGTGAGGATCTCTGAATGATCCAATGTTGACCGAAATGACTAATGATGATGAATGGAATCCACCTGTGTGTAATCAAGTCTCCGTATAAATGCACCTGCTCTGTGATAGTCTCAGAGGTCCGTTGAAAGCACAGAGAGCATCATGAAGAACAAGGAACACACCAGGCAGGTCCGAGATACTTTTGTGGAGAAGTATAAAACCGGATTTGGATACAGAAAGATTTCCCAAGCTTTAAACATTTAAAGGCCCAACACAGCTCATCACCCTGAACACACCATCCCCACTGTCAAACATGGTGGTGGCAGCATCATGGTTTGGGCCTGCTTTTCTTCAGCATGGACAGGGAAGATGGCTAAAATTGATGGGAAGATGGATGGAGCCACATACAGGACCATTCTGGAAGAAAACCTGATGGAGTCTGCAAAAGACCTGAGACTGGTTGGGAATATGGCCATGACACTGAGGTTAACACTCTACTCTTACGATAACTGCCATTTTTTATGACCGCAGAGAGTTAGGACACTCGTTTAACGCCCCATCTGAAAGACGGCCCCCTACGCAGGGCAGATGTCCCCATCACTACCCTGGGGCATTGGGAGTAATCTTTAGACCAGAGGAAAGATTGCCCCCTACTGGCCCTCCAACACAACTTTTAGCAGCATTGGTCTCCCATCCAGGGACTAACCAGGCCTAACCCTGCTTAGCTGTAGAAGAAGCTGGGATAGAATTCACAAACATACGGTGGACTGTTTGGGAACTTCAGAATGCAAAGAAAAGCTATTTTTAGTGACTATAATGTCAGAAATATGATGGGGAAAACATTGTTGAGGTGTTTCAGGGGTGTAGTGTTCCGTTAATGTCAACCTATGCATGTGATTCCACACGTTCCTGTCTTACTGAGGTGAGACAATGGGGGTTGACCAGAGATCTTGTCCATCACAAAGGAATGGATGGGTACAGTACTGACGAGAGACAGGCGGGGTACCTCCCCACAGTACATGGGTGTTCCAACAATGGGTATATACAGACAAGAGAGTTTGTAAATTATCAATGATAATTGGGACACCTGGAATATTTAACATCAACTTTCAAGGCTTAATATACTTCTGTTGCTGCAGAACAGGTATAAGTACTGTTTTCCAGAAAAAGGCCCTTATTCATAACTGAAATATACATTAAACATTTTTTAAACCTCTGGAAGTTTATTGCATACCTTTTTACCATTTCAGGGTACTCACTGGATTTGAACTGCTTAAATGTAAATAAAACTGGAAAAATTGAGGTGTTCTAAAACATTTGGTAGTGTCATTATTAGCCTCTTTGAAATAATCATAATGTGAAGCCATATTTATACTGTGGAAAGCTGGTCCCGGAGAGCAGGGCTGCATATTTCCCAATCCTAACAACAAACATATTCTCCTCAGTTGATGTGTCAAACTTTCACCCCATGTGGTGTTTTGGTAATGCTTTTATAGAAATAATGCATAGCTCATACAGGAAGCTTACTTTATAAAACCAGGCCCAGGCCTGTGGAAGAGAGAAGACCAGAAAGACACCAGAGACACAATTAGACCAGACAGAGACAGATTAGGGAGCCAGACATGAATTTCAGTCTTGTCAGATGAAAAAAATCCAAATGGCCTCTGTGACACCAAAAATGGGCACCAGTGTATTGTTCTACAAGCTAGCAGACCTCCTCTGCTGTCTTTCAGACTGTTATGACAGCATGGCTGTGCTGGACGGTTATGGGCTGTTACTCTCTCAGGGACACTTAAGAGTCCAAATCTCCAGACAGTAGAAAAGGCATTGTAGATTGTCTTTTGGATATTGAAGGCAAACTATTTTAACACTGAAACGTTTATATAATCTCCTTGTTAGCCCATTTCCCGACCCATTTTGACTAATTTGCTAAGTTTTGACTAATCTGCTGTAGTTTAGCCAAAAAATATATTCTGGCCACGCCAATGATTGGCAATGTATGAGAAGGGCATCCGAGTGCTCCAGCATTAACGGAATCGTATATCGAAAAATTAAGTCAATGATCACACTTCATCCAAATTCCTACACTGCAGGGTCAACTTCTGTGTGGTTATATGCTGATTACTGCAATATACTTTCAGCCAGACCTTCCACGATGCAGACTATCATAATGTATGTAAATTATATATACCGTATATAAAAAATCTTCTTCAAAATCAGCTTTATATGAGGTCTCAAAAATGTGTTATTTTCACTCAATTTGAAGGTATAGTGTAAGGAAGTGTGGGTAGTATACATTGATGCTGTTAGAATGTTGGGGAATGCAATATAGATGTAGAGTCATGTTTTACGTGAAAATGTATGAATGTATGGAACCTTAAAATGACTATACCTATATGATCACTTGTCAGGTGTTATACCATGTTATTAATGGAGATGTACTGTATTTCAACATATTGCAATACAATTTCTTGTTGTTAAAATGCTGTCAGTTCCAAGCAACCGCCTAAGCTAAACAGATGGTGCTTGTGCCAGTCAGCATCCTTTTTCCCTTGCAGCCTGTATGAATAATAAATTATGTATGTATATCCTATGTCAATGGTTCCCAACCAGGTGTACTCGGACCACTAGGGGAACTCGGCCCATCTGTGAAGATTCTTGAGACTATGGAAATTATGTGTCAAACTGGTTCCATAGTGGTCCTAGTGTTGGCTGGTTTGTAGTCTTACCTTTATATTAGTGCCCAATTAAGACCTAGATTGCCAGGTGAGGGAAGATCCTAACCAATTAGTGACCTCATCAATCAGTCAGATACAAGGTAAGAGGGAAAACCTGCAGTCACTAAAGTACCGGCTGGACACCTGTGCCATAGACTGACAGGAAAAATGCACATGAGGTGGGACTTAAGAGGTATTATGGACAGCAAAATTCAACATGTGGTTGGGGTTTGGTAGCATTCACATTTGAACTGATACCAGTACCAATACCGGTACCTGGAATTCGATTCCGGTACCCAACGGTACCTTATTTCGGTACTTAGAAAAACAACAGATATGTGGCTAAAGGTGTGACAGAACATAAAATATACATATGTTTATATGTTAAAAGCTTATTGCTTAAATTGATTACATTTATGCTTGACGTTGACTAGTTAGCTAAGCTGATACACAGCTGAATACTGTTATGATGATTAACCTTAGATAACATGAGTTGTCAACATGTCCTAAGCTGTCTGAAAAATACGCTATTAAAATGCTATATGCTACTGATGCTATAATGATGAAGTAATGACAAAGCCTACTTATCTCCAACAATAATCTATCCAACTAGATATTATATTACTTGAACATGACAATGAAGTTGATGTTGATGCTGCCTACCCTGAAGTTTTGTCCCTGGTGGGCTCAACGTCTTCGGAGCTACCATTAATAGCTGTAGGCAACTTAGCTTTCAGATTTACCAATCACGTCACAAAAATTCAGAGTGTTGTCTGTTTGAGAAGGTGTTTCCTTAGGTTTGACGTGCTGTCCTGCTAGCTTTACATATCATGTCGCAAATATTACAAAAAGTGTTGTCTGTTTGAGGTGTTTCCTTAGGTTTGACGTGTTGCCATGCTAGCTTTGCATATCACGTCGCAAATATTACAACGAGTGTTGTCTTTATCCATTTTAGAAAAGTGTAGCCACACTTCTGACTGCTTTCGGCTTGCCATCACACTTCAGTGTTTGTGTCAACAATTGACAAGCTGCAGAGGTGAGTTAATCTTGTGAGAGATGTGCTCTCAGGTACTGAAATGTGGCACCGATGGATTTTACATGAACCAATACTCTGTAATACTGACGTGATTCGGTCGGTACCATTAAAAGTAAAGCGTTCGGTACCCAACCCTACATGTGGTAAAGTAACTACAAGAAGCACTGGCCTAGGTCATGCAAAAGTCCCAAATTGTACTATTTTATGTGTTTTGTATTGTGGTGAAAACCCGCTGTTTGACAAGCAAAGCCCCACAAAATTCCCAAAAGCACCAGAGAGTACTTAAAGAACACTATAGGATATATTAGCACTCTATTGTATGGTATAAGATGTCTAATATTTTAGGAATGCCATGAAATGAAACAGACCGTACACTGTCTAGTGTGGAAGAATCGACACTGACACAGGTCAATCAAATCATATAGCTGAGTTTATTAACATGCTAATCATACCACACAGACCTTTGCCCCAGACAAAGGAGACCAGGCTGAATGCAATTCCGCAGTAAATATAACATTTTCTATATAGTATTTAAAAACAATACCCTAGACTGATTAACTTCATATACAGTGTGTTCCTCCGTTTTTTTTCAATAACACCAATGCAAATCTTAAGTTGACTCCCGATTTCTCGCATACTCAGATACATTTTTTGGATTTAAAAATTTTCAAAGAAAGTGATGGTGTTTACATTATTTAATTTCAAAAGATTACAAAAATGGTACAAAATCTAATTCTCCGTTCAAGCCTGGAAAAGTAGTTGCTTTTCGTTTGTAAATCCAGAAGGACTCTCTCTGTAGAAGCCTTTTAACCCTGTCTCCTCCTCTTATTGACTTAGGGACATGTTCTATGCCTGTTATTTTCAACGTACTCTGGTTACCATGATTTTTATCTCTATAATGTATTGCCATATGATATAAAGAGTAAAATGCAGCAGTTCATTATTATTGCAATACATAATTAGAAGGAAAAATATTACCACGAGGGAAGTCATTGTGGTGTCCGAAAATGTGAAAAAAAGGGAAAACATCTAGTGTACACATTTACTGAAATTATTCAGAATGAATTATTTGCACTGATATACATCAACCTCAAGGGAACCCATTCAATCAACATACAAGTAATTTGCAATGCTAATAGTAAAATCACCCATGTCTTTGCGAATTACGATTAATTTATGGCAACTTTGCCATGAGGAATCCCCCCTTGGATGGGTGGCTGTGAAGGGGACAATGGCTATCCGTTAAAGACATGGTTAATGATGACACAATTTATAATGCCAGCAAGTGCGCGAAATGCTGTTTTTTCGAAAACACACAAACACGCAGTTTAGCCTAATTGAACGAACATTTGGCACACTGAAAAATGTGTGTCAGGTGTTTGGATAGAACAGGTATGTACACTACTACAGTCGGAGCATTCTTTGTGGCTTGTTGAATCATGGATGTGTTGATGACATTAATTAAGAAAAATTAGAGGACATCAGGAGACGTGATGTTGAAATGCATGTGCCGTTGCAACTAAACCCAAATGCCCAGAAATACAGAACGGGAGAGGAAAGCTTATTTGACAGAAGAGTAATCTCGGTTTAATGTTAGAGTACATTGCAAAAATATTACCATGCATTCATAACCTTGTGATTTAGTGAGAGTGAGTCCAAAACATCGGAAAGTAGGCTATGTATTGTGACATTTCTTTATTTACATTTTGTAAAAAGAAAAATCAATAGCAATCTGCCGTTATAATAGCAATCCGCCATGGAACAAGCCCGTCTGCTCTTAAAGGGAATGTGAGATGACGCTCTGATTGGTTAATTGCACGTTACGCCCAAACCACACCTGACTAATGAAGCTACTTCAGACCTACCCATTTTAGATTTGCGTTGGGCGCAGGAGTCATCCCGCCGGTAAAATAGCAACAGCGCCCAGGACCCTCCCACAATGTGACTTGCGATTCGCGTTTGATACTTGCATTTCAGATCGTTAAAATAGGGCCCATTATTTTTTTGTGTGATTTTGTACTGTGTGAGACATGTTCTCTATGAATTTTTTCGGTCGCCTCACATAGCGCAACCAGGTGATTGCTATCTGACTGATTAATTGTTACTTAAAATGAAATTGAGAATGTGTTTGTCACTCACACCCTGATAAAGGCTTGTAGCCGCAACGCGTAGGTGTATACCTGTCACTTCTTTAAAATTACTAAGCCATGATGAAATAAAGCAGGGCTATTCAAATCATACCCTGCGAGGGGCGGAACCTGCTGGTTTTTTGTTCTACCTTATCATTAGTTGCGCAGATCTGGTGTAGCAGAACTAAGTCCCAGATTAGAGGGTTGCAATGAAAAAATGGAGTGGAACTGGCTTTGAGGCCAAGATTTGAATAGGCCTGAAATAAAGGGTTTTTTAATTTTCTATAACAATCGAGTAACTTCGAATATATTTTTTTCTATTACAGCCAAGACTGCAGTTTGGTTGGTTCTGTATCGGAAAACCCCAGACAACAAAGTAGTTAGCCACTCACCCATTATTATAACTTGTCTTTTGGTCATTATTTCCAAACAATTGCACCAAAAACTATACAACCACCCATATTTTTTCCTTACTGTATTCCAGCTCAAATGTATGGTTGGATATATTACCAATCAGTAACATTTTATCAAAGTTGAAATTGTCCAGGTCTTCAGGTATGTTCTCACTTGCACTCACCATTGTTGAAAAAATCCCACTCTAACTCTTTTTATAAGCTTTGTAGCTATTTACGGAAGAATGAAATGCATAATAAATGCGTAATATTCCATATTTTGATATAAAAATATATATAATTATTTTCCCTGGATGATGTACTTTTGCTTTTCTAAACGGCTAAGTCCAGGTAAGCAAAGTTTGCATGGTTGCTAACTAACCCTTCCTGCCATCCGCCCAACTCCAAGTAATGAAACTGGCATGCGGTCACTGATAAACTCACAGTAGCTACCTTACTGTTTGAGGATCTGTTACGTACCACAAAATATGTCGGCATGCTACAGTACCCTAATATCCAGATTGCCTCTTTTTTATAAGAATAAATATTATAAAATATTAAAAGAGGCACATTTTTATAAGAATAAATATAGTGTCCTATAAATAAACTCCACATAATGTATTGCATGCCTGGCATATTAATTAAACATACATTTGTCTTTGTGGAATGGATGATTGCGAGTTGGAGTCAGTCAGAGATCAGAGAGGAGTGCTGAGCTCTCCAGCCAAAAATTTTAACTACATCTTTAATTTGTCTATGCTGTACTGTACCTAAATTGCTTCAAGTAGGTCTAATTATTTTTACTATCTCGCTCATCAGGCAGCTTGCTCACTCAGGGAGAGCAGGATTGAGCATGCGAGTATATGGATCTGTAACGCTATGCGTGAGATACGTTTGTGAAAGGAGTATTTGCGTGACAACAAATGGTCTTTCACATTAAAAATTCATAAATAGAGTTCTTAGGGAGTCAGACTTGTATTTTATGTTGTTGTAGGTTGCGGGTTCAATTCCTGACTGTGCCCCAAATTATGTTGTGTCCTTGAGCAATGCACTTGCAAATATACCACCAAATATTGCTCCAGAGGGAATGTCCCTGTACTTAGTGTAAATTGCTCTGGATTAGAGCATCTGATAAATTACTAAAATGTAAACACAATACAAACTCTACTTATGATGTTTTGCTAAAATTGATCTCTCTTTTATGATCACTTCTGGGAGCAAAGCAACAAAGAAGATACCCTTTGAATCTTTTGTCGCGCTAAACACCAAAGAAAGATGAGACGTGAAGACCTAGAGTTCTTTCAGCTGGACCCCTGAGGCTGACAGTGAGCGTCATTAGCTAGTTCTAGTAGCAGCAAGGGGACTACTTGAAGTCCTTATGCTGTCGCATGAACAACTGGCAGCGATCAGACTAGCAGTTGGCTCATTTAGGGGTCTGATTGCAGAATTGTGTAAATGTCCTGGTCTGACTTTTTACTCCTCTTTCATAGCAAAAAATAAATCTTTGTGAAGACTGGATATTTACATTCCAAAAGCTACAGTAAATGTATGTCATGATTTAAAAAATAAAAAATATACTTAGATGGGACAATGATTTCCTACACTATGAAGTGTTTCCTACACCACTTATTTTGCCATTTGAACAGTAATTGCAATGAAGACATTGAGTTGTGCTTCCATGGTGTTTGTCAATAGTTATCCACCCGTCCACCTTTGATATAAGCTATGACTTGTAGGTTGTGCTTTTGTCTGTGACAAAATACTGCACAGTTTAGGGCAGAGGTTTTCAACCCATGTGCTGTGGCATACTTGTGTGCCGTGAGGACTCCCCAAGTGTGCTGTGAAGTTTTTCAAAGTCTGATGTTATTTGTTTTAGGGAGCAATTCATGCAGTGCTTTGTTCCTACTGCTCTTTTCACTCTCCAGAGAGGATTTCCCAAGCTGATGTGCTGGAGACAAACTGTCTCACATGATGCGCTCAAGTCATGTTCAGCCTCTGATATGATTGGCCAGTGAAGCAATTACTGTCTCACCTGCCGTTGACAAGCGCGCACATCTATGCCTCTGAAAACCACGTGTCTGTACCCAAATGTCAAGCAATGTCCCATATAAACCAAAGCTACTTTCTGCCACTTATTCGCACAAGCTTTAAGTAGTTGGATAAACCTAGTTTGATTGCAAACAAAAAATGTTTAGCAGTGCTACATATGCACTATTATTCAATACAGTTTGGATGGCATATAGGGAGAATGGACAAGGCTATGTATTGCATATGAAGGTAGGACATTTTCTCTTTGTGTAATCACTACAGATGAGCTGAGTATCCGTTTCCTTACTCGGAATGGGCGTGGCCTTCCCAGAAGTGGGCGGAGCTACCCGGAAGTGTTTCCTTCAAGCCTGAAATCATGTTGTATGAATGTTGACATTATCAAACATGCACATCTCATGCCATGCCTCCATCCTGTAATAACATCAATGAAGGGTCACAGATCAATTGACATGAAAAGTGATTGTATTTCCATAGAGTTTAAAGCGGCCAGGATTGATTTGAGCTTAGGATAAGGTAAAATAACGGGAGCATGGGGGTTATGAGAGGGAGGGAGGAACAGCTGTCAGGACAATCAGACTCGTAAAACTGCAGGCCATTATCATCATGCATTAATGTAGAGCTTAGCATTCAACACATAAATTTCATTCTGTAACTGACAACTCAGGATTAATTTGGATTCAGTCACTGCCTCAGTGGTGAGATGGGGATGGTAGGAACAGAGAGACGTTGTCCCAGGCGGGCTTGGTCAGTGGTAATGGCTGTAATTTTCTCCCAACACACACTCAGGGCACATCAGCCGTGGGAGGGAAAGCATTAGAATACAGAATTTGTGCTGCTGAAATATGTTTAACACAGGGCATACCTAGGTAAAGGAGAAAGGAGAAAGAATGAATTAGATAGTAGGTAGCGAAAAATCCATAAAAGTCCACAAAAACGTCATACATACAGTTTTGGTCTACCATCTGCAGTCCATCTCTGGTTTGTTTGCCCAGAATAAAACCACAACCATGCACATAAGCATAGACATAAACACACACAAAATCACACATGCCTTGCTGTGTGTACACACAAGTAATCCAAATAGCCCATAACATTCCTTCAGCTGATACAGCTAATCCACCTAAGGATTACAAAGATACAGCACACTGCTCCATGGACCGGAAATACTATATTGCGGAGAGGATAACATTTATATGCATATCTTTTTCAACCATAATGTGTTTACATTTCAATAAATCCAGACTGATTTGTGACACAGATGTTTTAGCGACAAGATCATTTATGATAAGGTCAGAAAGCAGTTTTATATCAGCCAACCTTTCTAAAGAAATAATTTAGCGTATAATCATTGTGTTATAGTGCATTTAATTGACAAACGTATGTGTGCAACACTCTAAGAAGTATACATAGTTATATTTTGTAACTGATTTGTGGGTCCAATTGAGACTTTTGCATTCCTAATATTTTTCAGTGACTTTTAGAATTCAACAGCCTTTTATTTGTTCATGTTTATTTTACATTACTTGTCTCAAAGTGTGTCTTCACATCAGATTATGGTAGTTGAGAGTGTTCTGAATACATAGAGCCAAGCACTTGATGGTCCAATTTACCGAAATGTCTAAAGAAGCCTTTTTGTCAAAGTAGTGACAAATGGATGAAAATCATAAACTGTATGTTAATAAAATCTGTGGCTGATTTTCCATGTTGAAAGGTCCTCCAGACACAACTCCCTGTGCAAATAACACCAGTCCCACTTTACATGCTTTTGGTAGCTTTTATTTTATTATACATTTTAGTGCCAAGGATCTTTGAAGTGTACGGCCACACACATCTGACAATCATGAAAGATGCATAGTATTCTTTGTATATCAATGAGTGAGAACCTATATTTTGTATCTTGTATCACATTATAATGAGATAATGATCTTCATGTAATGATATATTATGTTGTAATAATAAAAAACTCTGCCGCACTCAAAAATATTTTTTTCTCTTATCACCAAATCAAGAGTCCAATCTGTTTTGAACTCAGTTGATTGTACATGACGTCATATACTTCCACGGTAGCATAATGAGGGTCCCTACATGCAAACCGAAGCATTGAGAAAATTGTAAGTGTACAGACAGCTTATTAGAAATATAGTTTAAAGATGTTACTATTCGTGTGTACAGCCATCTTCGAAAAACAGACTCGACCAGTCGAACCAATAGCCGTGCTATGTGAACTGTGATTTGGAATCTTCCATGGCAAGAGGTTTTGCGGTCATTCATGCAGATCATTGCGCAAGACTTACAACTGGCAATGTGAACTAAAATCAAACACAATTTGCTTACAGTTCAGCTCATGTAGCACAGAGTTTGTGGTTTGACTGGTCGAGTCTGTTTTCCAAAGATGGTGCCTGGCTGTATACACAAACGGTAAAGTCTTTTAAACTATATTTCTAATAAACTGTCTTTACACAAATTTCTCAATGCTTCGGTTTGCATGTAGGGACCCTTATTTTGCTACCGTGGAAGTGTGGTGCTATGTTGAGCCTTATTAGTGGTATATAATAGCGATTTATTTTTACTTCATCCATGCCCACACAACTAGTGTTATTGGGCGGCAGTGGCTCAGTGGGTCAAGTAGGTTGTCTACCAACCAGAAGGTTGGTGGTTCAATCCCCGGGTCCACCTGACCAAGTGTCGAGGTGTCCATGAGCAAGACACCTAACCCCAGCTGCTCCCGACGAGCTGGCTGGCGCCTTGCATGGCTGACACCGCCGTCGGTGTATGAATGTGCGAATGAATGGGTGAATGTGAGGCTCTGTAAAGCGCTTTGGTGGCCATTGGTCAGAAAAAGCGCTATATAAATGCAGTCCATTTTACCATAAGGTAATTATCAGTTTGCACTAAAACTGGGCACATTCGATTAGCATGAAAACATATCCCAGAGAACGGTCAACTCGGTACCAATGTGTAATTAACCCCAGGTTCATTTTGTGCCGGAGTTGTCCTTTAAGTGCTTGTGACACCTCTCTCTGGTTTGGCCATTTCTAGGATGGGGTTTAGGTTAGGTTAGGCTTGTATCTTGTACATCTGGGCCCGTATTTATCAAGCTTCTCAAAGTGCCATTTTAGTCTTAAGTGCTGAGAATTGACAAAATTTACTCCTACTCTCAAACTTAAGTGTAAATGCAAGTTATCAAATTTCTCAAAGCTAAGAATCACTCTTACTCTCCCAGCTATTTAAGACCGCTCGAGAGGTCTCTCAAGTGGTTAAGAGTTGCCAGTAGGGGCTTGTGATGGCGTAGACAGAGACGTGGGCAAATCTTTTAGGAGAGGAAGAATGTTTTTTTAATTGTTTGACGCCGCTAAATTAATTAAAAACGGTATTGTTTGGACAGAGCAGGCATCATCTTCGTCAGCGACTGAGTGAGGAACGTCATTTCACCAGTGACATTTAAGCAGCAATTCATTTTCAGATTAATTGAAGGTGGTGATTATGCTTTGTTTGCAATGCAATGCTGGTGATTTGGCCCATCACAACCATCAATAGGCCGAATTATAATGGAAACAATTATTGCACTTACACCTCAACACATTGTCACGCGTTTCACTGACTTCCCAACAACACCCCGCATAATCCAACCGAAGCAAACACAATTCATGGAAATAGCCGGCTTCCCAAGAGTAGTAGGCACAATGGATGGCACTTATAAAGATCATTGCTCCCAGCATCAACGAGAATGTTTATATGAATAAGAAGAGGTACCACAGAGACAACACACAAGTTGAGTTTGATGCAGACTACAACATTTTGGATGGTACCCAAATGGCCTGGGTCTACCCATGACGCGCGATATTGAATGAAAGTGGCCCGAAGCAGCTGTTTGAAAGGCACTTTCTGCCGACAGAGGATACCCGTTCGTGGCTGCTCACCCCTTTCCATATGCCACTGACAGAAGCCCAAATGAACTACGACAGGTAGCCTTTTTGTAAGCTATTTATTCACAATTGTTTCATAGTTTATTAATAGAACACTGGATCCTAATATAGGCAATATTTAATATATCCCTTCACAGGGCACATCGTATCACACGTGTGGTGGAGAGGGATTGGTGAGTGGAATCGCAGATTCCATACTCTCCACTCAGAAATTCAACTACAGCAAGCAGTGTTTTTTATTCTCTCCAGTTCGGTTATCTTTTGGAATCCATGGTGGCTATGATTACATCATTAACTCTAGGCTACATATAGGCAGGTCAGTTAACAGCACACTTGTTTGAAATATGTAATTGAGAAATAGTGGAAAACATGTTGGAAATCTTTTTTGATCTTTAATTTACAATGTATATATTATAATGGATTCTCTTGAAAATTCTTTATTGTCAAATGTTTGTTGAATGTCAACTCCTCTTATGAATGTCACCATTGAATGTGAATTTATCTGAGAATATTCTTAAACAAGTACATCTATTCAGTGATTGGATCTTGCCTATGTCGCCATCCAAAATCCCGTTTGCGACACAGCAAAGTGTCGTGAATCAGCTCTAAGACTGACACTTAAGATTTAGTCCTACACTTCACTAAAAGTAGGACTGAGATGTTTGATAACTAACTTTTAAGCGCAGCTTTGAGCCAAGAATTTTCTTACTCTTAAGTCAAGTCTTAGCAGTGTTCTTAACCTCTTAGGGATCGGGCTCTGATTGTGAAATTCTGACAAAAAAACATACCCAAAGTTAACTTCTTGTTACACTGGACATGAAGCAAGCAGAAACATATGGTTGATATTTTTGAAAAGGAAAGACTTTGAATTTCTTGGAAATCTATAATTTATTTAGAATAAATTTACACAGTGAATTTGTCACAAGATGAAA